>VZSE01003691.1:255944-394734 GCA_013398275.1 Promerops cafer | reverse complement strand
AACAAATTCAAGTGAGGCAGGTACAGCAGAAGAATTACCACTGTAGGACCTTATCAGTGGCAAACATCTTCCCTAATTTTGCTTTACACTTCTGGTCCTTATGCAAACCCGAAGCTTGTAATAATAAGAAAGTCAGTTATTCAATTGGCAGAGTGCATTTCTTCAATAGTGCTATTTTAAGATAGCTTAAAGCCAGAACAGATATATGGAAAACTCCAGTCTATTTTTTCAAGAGTTAGTCAGATGGAGAATACAAAATAATTGATTTAGCTTTCACAGTTAGAGCTAATAAACCCAAAAGCAAGCACAAATATTAAAATCCTAGTTTAATTATTCATTTTGCAAGGATGAAAGCATCTGTGCTTTGCCTTGGTGAAGGCTATGTTATACATGCAATGTGTTCATTGTAACAACAATGTGGCATGAGCAAAGGATCATGGAAAACATGACAGCAAATTAAGATTCTGCAGTTCAGTCCAAGCAGGCAGGTAGATGAGGGAACTACATTTTAGACACAGCATAGTTTTCAGGGTTCTGCTCTGTCATAAAGCAAAATGTTGAATGATCTATAATATCTGATATACCATGAGTATTAAATGAAAATTAATAAGTGAATAGCTTAGAGTGATAACTCCTTTCATCCTGAGTGTATGCAAAAATTTTACGTTCTGCATTCAGAAGGATCACACAGCTACCACTGGAATTATTTCCATGGCATTTTTATTCTAATTAAAGGACATATTTAAAACACAACATTTGATATGCTTTGCCTTTATCAGTGATATAATTGTGATCAATGCCTTCTAGATAAAAATGTATAATTTTGCAATCCTTGCAGTCATTATCTGAGGCATTAACAGTACTGATGCTGCTCAGAGCTTTGTCTGCAGCACCTGGCAGGATGTCTTTTCCTGAAGAACCCACTTGATGAATGAGACAGTAGTGAATAGGTTACTCAGTGCCTTATAAAAACTAATAAATCTAAGTAATTTGAAGCTTTTTGTTATGTTTGGTTTTTTTAAGAAAATTACTGTACTATGATATTCTGTCTAAAATCACTTAAAAATGCTCATTTACCTTGGTTTAGTACTCTACTACTACTTCACCCTTCTTTATCCTAAGGAAAATAGTGCTATTCATACCCAGTACATTATGTAAACAGCATAAAGGGCCTGCACAATTCTTTGCTCACAGAGTGGCTAATGTAATGATCGACTATGAACAGCAGTATAAAATACCTTGATATTGTAAAGTAGCAGAACAATGATGAATATGAGCATTCATATTTTTATACAACTTACTCTGGATGACATAGAAAAACTGAAAGTTTTTTTACATACTCTTGTGGTCTACCTAAAAAAAGTAGTGACACAGATAAACCATTACTTCATGTGATGGTCCACTGGACTTTATGTTCCTGCATTTAACAGCTCTCCAGCACAAACATGTCAATATCATGACTCCCAAATCTTAATGACAACAGCTCAACACTAAAATGCTTTAGAAAAATTGTCTGTGGGTGGAATTTGTGTGATTATGTTCTTATGAACAGGGCTCTCTACAGCCTCAGAGACTGCTCTGTATGGATATTGTTACAGCATCAGAAATACCAGGCTGCCTCTGCTGATTCAATGGTAAGGCTCTCCCGGGATATGCAGAATTTTTCAAGATTTTTACTTTTGATGATATACCAGTTAAGTTCCCCACCAGAGGAGATCTGTACCAAGAAATCTGTACCAAACACTGTCGCTGGCTTCCTAGAGAGGTGGTTGGTGTCCCAAGCCTGTCAGTGGCATCTGAACAAGCATTTGAATAACGCCTTTAATGTGCTTTATCATTTGGTTGGTCATTAATTGATCACTGTTGTAGGTCTGTTTCAACTGAAACAGTCTATTTTATTCTCATCTATTCAAAATAATATCAAATATTTTAAATAGAGTTTATGCACTTGTTGAAAGTGCTTACACATCCACATTGTAACTTATAAGCACAGTAGCACTGACCATCCATTAAAGTCAGCTTGTATAAATTTTCATATGATTTACTTTGCTCCTCCCATCCACCACATGTATATATGCTGAGTTGAAAGCTCTGTGCTAAATTCCTATTTAACTTCTATTTACCATCTGTTGCTAGAAGCAATTATCTAAACATACAAGGGAAAAACCCAAGTACACTATATTAAGGAATTAGCCATCACTTGAAGTGTTCAAGGCCAGGTTGGATGAAGCTCTGAGTAGCCTGGTCTAGTGGAAGACGTCTCTTCCTATGGCAAGGGAGTTGGAACTAGATGGACTTAAAAGTGTCTTCCAATACAAACCATTCTATGATTCTAGGATTCTAGATATTATGGAAATATGACAAGGAAAACAAATTTTTCAGTGCAACAGAAAGTGAGTTGCTTGTGTATGACTATGGAATTGTCTTATTCCATCTTCTGAGTGTTTAATTAATGATGAAAGTTTTAGTTTTCTCTTTCTTTATAATCTCTTCATCGTTTTGGCATGTTTTCTGTTTTAATGAAAGTAAAAATGAAGCCGTGCACCAGGAGTGCCCTGACTTTCTTGTGGGATGTTTGACCTATTTGTTTTGAGAGGCTGAAGCAAAGCACATGTTGTGATTCCTTCTCTGGATCTTGTCCATGCCTACTACGACAGCAACTGCACATCCACACACACAGTCAAGATTCTTTCTGGGAAAGCATTGGGTCTGCTACACACCCAAAAATCAACTGCAACAAACACAGACACATGCAGACATCCTGTCTGTGCACCACTGCCTGAGGACCTCTTGGGAAGGATGAAGCTGGCAACAGGCTGCAACCACTGGAGCACTTAATGTGTATCTGGACAAGAAGTAGGATGAATTGTTCCAGCAGTGGCAGACTCACTCCGGGTTGCCAACTTTTCTTTGAAGAGCTTTTCCATAGCTTTTCTTTTCCCACATGATAGGCCATCAAAAGATGAGGAGGAACCACAAAGCCCTTGGAAAAGAAAACAGCCACAAACAGGAGACTACTGTCAAAGCAACACATCTGACCCACCCTTTGATGCCAGTGGCTTTCTAGGAAGGAGAGCACCTGATAAAGGACCAGAGAAATCACCAGCTAATGGACAAATATCTTGACCTATAAAACCCCAGGATGTTTGTCATGATGCTCTGTAGAAACAGTGAAAAACACCCAACTACACTACGTTAAGGAATTAGCCATCACTTGAAGTCTTCAAGGCTGGGTTGGATGAAGCTCTGAGCAACCTGGTCTAGTGGACGATGCCTCTTTCCACGGCAGGGGGGTTGAAACTAGATGGACTTTGAAGTGTCTTCTATGAAGTATTATACCAAGAGTTTCAGGCAGACAGGAAGTAATAGCAAGTATAATTCAAATCACAGGGGAGGATTCTCTACACATTGCCAGTGCAAAAAACTCTTTAAAAACAGTAAAAGAATTATATTTGTGTACATAGAATCAGTAACATCTTGTTCATTAATTGACTGGACTTGTCCTAACAGAAAGGGGATGCCTATAAATTGCACAATGATTCCTCACTCTTCAGTTACCAACATATTGGTGCTGAACTTTTTTAATTGGATTTTTGTTTACAAACTGTTATATTATTATTATCCAAGGAACTGTAATTAATGCCTTTGTAATATACAAGTAAAACTGATTGCTGCTTAACCTCTTCGTAATGAAATTCTGAACCTGTATTTCCCTTTGCTTGTTATAGTATTGATCACAACTTTTACTTTCTTTTTCAATTAACTGTATGTTTGTCTTCAACAGTTAATAACGGTCTGATTGAAAGTACACATCTTTGTTCGTTAGATGTATAAGTTGTGGAAGGAGAGAAAAGGTAGCATGTGACCAGCTCATTTAAGCAAAATGTAGCCTACATACATAAAATGACACTATTTTGGCACTATCTATTCCCAAAGAAAAAGTCTTTTTCTTTTTACAGAAGCTCTGACTTTTTTTTCTTAAATATTCATCAATTATAACTCATCGACAAAAAATAATTTCCCCTCAGTATGAAACGGAATATTCTGTTCTAGGAAAACTGGGACAAGTGCTAAGAGGGTTTGTATTTTAGTTTTGCTTTTTTAGGACTTGCTAGTTCATGCATTTTGATTAATGCAATTTTAAGGGACATATAATTTTGTCCATACTAGGTGCTAATTCTTGCAAAATATGTTAGCTGACAACAGTCAGTTCCTACAGCCATGTTGCCATAAAATATTACATCCTTTTCATTTGTCTAAAACAGGAGCAACAGCCTAACTCTTTAGAAATCATGTGTCTGCATCAGTTATACATGATGGCTTCATGGTGCTTTCCATGATAATCCATGTACTCATCCACTTCCACGTTCACCTGAATTCATAGCTCAGAGTACTGGGTAGACAATGTGTTATGTTCATCAGAAACCACAGAAAACTGGACAGGAAAAAAAATTTAATAAGCTCCTATAATTTCTCCTCTGTAATCCCTTCATTTTCTCAGTACCACTTGCAGGAACTACCAGCAAACAATGACAACTGTTGTATGTGTCTTAAATTCTGTGACAAATAGCTTGAATGGTCAGCATGCATATACTTCTACCTGTACTGGCTAACAGAGCTGGCCATATGATTGAAAGAGCAGCAGTGATACAAGCCATGGTATCAGGGGACTTATCACTTTGGAATAACTTCCCCTCATCCCATTCAGTCAGAAAATTGTACTTGATTTGTATTTCATGAATTCAGGATTCTGCCATCTCTAGAAATTGTAGGAGAGAAAGCTGGCCACAGAGGACAGAGAGCAGCTGGCAGAATCACTCACTGATATCACAGTTGAGTTTTGAGAGACATGAATAAGGGGTCAAACAGAGAGATGTGCACACAAGACTGCCTGGTAAGCTGGAAGATCACTTAATGCTGAGAAAAAACAAGTTAAAACACCTTTATCCCTATTATTTGTGCTGCAGAATACATCAAGTATTGATAGAATAACCCTCATCAGCAATGTTCGGTAGACTGCTGTAGGAGCTCTCATCAAAAGTGTGCTTATAACACTGGTCCTAGCTCATGTACCATTCATTAAATCATGCACTTTTCAGTTCATGTGGGACATCTTCTCATGGGCTGATGAGTTAAATGAGCTTGCAGATGCTTTTTGGTTTGTTTATCTTTTCGCCACAGGTGTTCATAGTGTTCGCTCTGTGGCTTAGCTTTTTCACATGAGTGAATTCCATCAGGCCCTTCCTGGAAGGGGTAACAAATTCCCTGGTTCCAGCTAGGAAAACGCAGAAAGCACTGAACAGGCCATCTTCTGGGCATCAATACCCAGATACTTTTGCCTGTGTTCCTTCACCTTTCTCAATGATAATTATTCTGGTAATATTTTTTTAAATGCTGGTATATTGCTGACTTGCTTCTGTACTGAAAAATTCTGTATATGCAGAGTTTTTTTTCTGTCTTCCTTCAGGAAAGACGATGATAATCTGTTATACCTGAGCAGTACTATGAATATACACTGTAGGGATTAGCAACAACAAAGAGAACATGAAATTAGAGTTACTTGGTACAGCAAAGTCTTTCATCTACTTGGTGGCAGCTAGTGGAGGGGTGACACCCAGTCACCCTCAATGCACTGCTTGACTCTCAAGAACAAAGGCAAACAGAGAACACGGAATAGTTTGAAAAATTTCAGAGATAGAGTAGCTGGGATTGTGTTCCCATGAATACTAAAGCAAACAAGCTTGCGAGAAGCAAATTACCTGTGTTCTAGGGTGCACTGATTACTGTGATCTGTGAACCACTGAATCATTTCAAAGCCAGGTGTCTTGGGAAGACACCATGTTACTTTCTGGTGCCAGAGTCCAAGGTGAAATAACAACAGCTGCTGTAGGGCCACAGCCTCCAGGTGAAGACAGGGGCCATGTGTGTTCAGTGTGCATTGCGTAACTTGCACTGTCTAGACCTCCTAATGTGATTGTTGCTTTGAAAACTCCAGGCAAAAAGTAATCCATTGAAATACTGAGCATGAAAACAAAGGCTAGAAAGGAAACCATGACGCAGGTGTATGGACGTGTTCAGCCACCTTTGATCAATAAGGCTACAGCAGCTGACTTTATGTCCTGGTGAGACCAGTGGCCAGGACCAACTGTCAGGTCCCTAGGAAGCCAAAGCTGCCAGAGAAGTGTGGCAGCACAGCTTTTCAGAGATCTCAAAAGCCCTGGTTTCCATCTCCGTTCTCTCTTTCCTTCTATTCTTTCATATGCAGCTTGCTATTATGCTATTTCTATCCAATTTCTGCCTTAATAATAGAATAGAAAGAGATATTTTATTGAATATAGTTCTCCCTAGATACCCAGTCAGCACCACCAAATTAATTTCTCTTCAATCTCCAACTTGTGGCAATGAGAATTCTTTAATAAATTCACTCCCTAACAAAATTCTTCAGATTTTGTCTTTGAAAGAAATAGCAGAAATGGCTCAGTTAAATTGTGAAGCCTTTCTCCTGACAATATTGTGGCCACAGAGAAATAATTTCCTAATCAAAGATATAAATATATAATAAAAGGTGAAACTTCGATGAATTAGGAACACAAAGCAATTTTCACACTAAAGATGCATCAAAATTTGGAAGGAAAGGAGCTTTTATAATCTGAATAATTCATGACTATTCGGGGAAAAAGAAAAGTTTTCCCTGAGCACAAGATACTGAAAGAACAGAAGCAGAGACAGCTGGCAAACAGACGCAGAGAGCATCAAATTCTAAATCTCCTTTTCTTTTGAAAGCAAATTTTCTGGAAAGACCTTAAAAAAATTCAGGTGCACAGAGAGACTGGGAAGTCCTGTCTTATCTTCACATCAGCCCCTGCATAGGTGGCTGGGATGCCTGTAGATAAGACAGACCATGGAAGAAAGGAACTGTCCTCGNCTGTCTTATCTTCACATCAGCCCCTGCATAGGTGGCTGGGATGCCTGTAGATAAGGCAGACTATGGAAGGAAGGAACTCAAGAGACGGTCAGGGTCAGCCTGTTGCTCAGGGAACCCAAGAAGCAGGCACATGTCCAGATCCGAACGCCTCATTTCCCATGAATCTTTTGATGGAGTTGGCAGCAGAAGGTTTTAATTGGTCTTGTGTCAGAGATATGCCTTCTGAGAAATCTGTTTTTCTGAAAAACAGCCGAGTAGCTCTACTCTGAAGCCATGGGGTGAGTTGTTGCAGATTCAAAACTTTGCTCAAGTTTTACTGAAGAAGGCAGCTGCCGTGACTCTGAACCCTCTTCTTCTAAAGCCTCCAGGCTAAGCAGGTATGCTGCTTTTGCCTGGGGTAGAGTTGATTTTCTTCACAGTGGCTGGTATAGGGCTGTGTTTTGGATTTGTGCTGAACACGGAGTTGATCATATATGCTGAGCAGGGCTTACAAAGTGCCAAGGCCTTTTCTGCTTTTTACTGCCATGCTGGCAAGGAACTTGGGGGTGTGTGGGAGGCTGGGAGGAGTCACAGGTGGGACAGGTGATCCCAACTGACCAAAGAGGTATTCCAAACAATATGATATCATGTTCAGGATAAAAAGTGGGGGGAAAAAAGATGGAGGGATATTTGGAGTGATAGCATTTGTCTTCCCAAGTCACCATCATGTGTGATGGGGTCCTGCTCTCCCGGAGATGGCTGTCTGCCCATGGGAAACAGAGGATCAATTCCTTGTTTTCCTTTGCCTGTGTGCACAGTTTTTGCTTTCTCTATTTTATCTTTATCTCAACCCAAGAGTTTTATGCATGTTACCTCTTCTATACTTTCCCCAGTCCCACTGGTTAGGAGTCAGCAAGCTGCTGCGTGGGGCTTGGCTGCTGGCTGGTGTTAAACCACAACAGGACATCATGGGTCATGTCAAATAACACCAGATACTTGCATTCTCAGGCAGCTGAATGAAGCTCCTCTTGACAGGCCAGCTTTCTGGGCTACACTGAAGAAAACTCCATTGGTTTCAAGGAGCAGCTCCACCAGTGAATTCACTTGTAGGTATTATAAATAATAATATATATAAATATTATAAGTAATAATATATATAAAAATAATAAAATAATATTTGTGTCTTAATTTCAAACTGAGTGTCTCTCTGCTTAGAATTGCAATATGACATTGGTGATGTGACCAGGGCTGTTTGTGGATCCATACTTTGCATTTTCTAAGATATTGAATAGAGCACTAAGAGAACAATGTTCACTTTTAAGCAATTTTGAAATAGAAACAAGAACCCAACATTACATGACTGAACTTGAGCAGGGACTTGAAACTTTGGGTCACAGTCATTAATCATGACTGAGTCCTTTATTCATTTTGTCAAGTGCATTGAGGAATATTACTTTGCCTGGAGGCTGATCCCTAAGCTTGCTCTGCAGCAGACAGCGATGTCTTCAAAGTCAGAACTGAGATACACTGCAGCCACTGGAATCACATTACACTTGTTACCTCACTCAGCTTGGGAACAGTATGCAAAATTTGACAGATAGGAGCCTGCTGCCCCAGACATTGCATAAACATCCAACCAGAGACTCTCACTTGCTGGAACATCCAGTCTCCAGGAAATAAGACAGGCAATAGTAGGCAGAGAGAGCTGAGAAAGTCCATGTACTTCACAAAATACTGAAGCCTCTTCTGGGAGCATAACACTCTGTCTGGTTAATGAGCTCTCTGGAAACCAGATGATGTCCTGCAGCTCCCTATTGCTGAGAATGCCTGAGTTAAATCGCTAAGAATTGTCCTGGATATCTCACATAATCTGGAATTTTCTGCAACACTTCTATTCAGAGACCCACAAGAGATTTATTGAAGCAAATGTGCAGGTTAGAAGACATGAGGAAAGAATGAGTCTCCAAAATCCTAATCCTGATGCCTCACATACTGGGCTGTAACTCCTGTGTTTGTAAAGGAAAACATACCATTTATTTGTTTACTTCCAGCTTAAATTTTCAATGCATTATCTTATATGAGTACAGAGGTCAGCCTTAGTTTCTTGAATTCTTTCAAAGAAGATAGATCTTGGCAGTCAAAACAACACAGCAAAGCACACAAAGAAGTATTTGTGTTTGAAGTGGTAGCTGCATTTTTAGCAGCCTCAGAGAATGGGGACACAGCAAGGCTCAAGGTGCTGAAGACAATGCTCCTGAATGCATATACCTCTGAACAATTTATTACCTGACTGCTCATGCAAAGTAAAATATCTTTGCTGGCTTTTGGTGAAAATATAAGACTTCAGGAATAATGTATATGGCAACTACTGACTTGTAGCCCCCTACCATGATCTCTACTTTTTTACTTACTGTTTAATATTTGACAAGTCACCTATCTTGTTTTCCCTTGCTAGAAAATAGAAACTGACACGTCCCACTTCACAACTTTCTTATAATGACTGTTATTTATCTTTTAATTATTATAAGAACTCAGGATGGGCATGGAACTCCTAAATATTTAAAAGAAAACCACAATATAGAAAGCCTTTAGGAACAATGATGAGATCAAAAAGCAAAAAGGCTGTACAGAACACAGACAAAATGAAATAACCCAAAATTACATAAGCCAGCAGCTATTTCACAGCCTCTTCTGTTTTAAATTGCTACAACCCCCATTTTGCACCCCAAACAGCAGCAGGACTGTTTCCAGCTGTGGGCTCAACCAGGTGGAGGAGTGCTGGGAGAGGGTGGCTGCCAGCCTTGGTTTCCTACCTTTCCCACTGGAAGCACCTCCTGAAAAGAGACAGTGAAGATGTGAAAGTGCAAATCCTCTCCTGGATCACCAGGTAAGGTCAGCAGAGAACACTTCTTCCCCGGGACTCAGGCAGGCCATATGCCTGCACTGCCAAAGATGAGGACCAGAACTAGTGAGGTGCACAAACTAACTCAAAATGACTACAGGGTGTTACATCTACGCATTAATAGCATGCAAGATGAAAATATGTCTGGGAAGATGGGAGAGATGAAAGCAAAAGTACACTTTCCCCCAAATTTCTTAGCTCTGCATTGCAGTGGCATGCTAGCTGGGCTGTAATATGTCCTGCTGATTGGTCTGCTCCACACAAAACTCCTGCATCCAAAAAGATTTTCACCTTGCAGTGCTTATCCTCACCCTGGGTCTCAGCCTTTGTCTCCTTGTCCCTGAGCTGCTGGGAAGAAAGAAGTTTAAAGCAGGTACCAAATACCATTGTTGTAGTTCAATCCCAGCTGGCAATTAAACCACTTACTCCCCTCCCATCCCCCAGTGGGATGGGGAAGAGAGTCAGAACAAGATAAAATCCATGATTGCTCACTACCAGCTGACTGAGGCCGCCTGAGCAGCAATCAATGGCTCCTGGCCAGCTCTCCTCAGGTTATACACTGAGTATGATGTTCCATGATATGGAATATCTCTTAGGCCAGTTTGGGTCAGCTGTCCTGGCCATGCTACCTCACAGCTTCTTGTGCATCTTCTCACTGTCAGAGCATAGCAAACTGAAAACTCCTTGGCTTAGCATATACACCACTTAGTGACTGCTACGTCAGCGTGTTATCAACATTATTCTCAAACTGAATCCAAAACTGTACCAGCTGCTAGGAAGAAAATTAATTCTATCTCAGCCCAAACCAGAACAACCATTTAGCAATGTCCGTGTCCCAGCTGTTCTGAGTTTCTGTTTTTTATAGTTATTGTGCTTAATTTATAGTTTCACAATATTCCCCAGACTAAGAGGAGAAAGTCCAAACTGGGATACCGACAAAAGTGGTGGGGAGGGAAGGAATCTTATTCTGGAAATTTTTTTCACATAATTCCAGTTGCGGGCAGTTTCATCATTTAATCTTGAATGATAAACCAAAAAGATATAAACAAGAGGGCTAATTTACATCTGTCCCCAGTAACATTCCATAAAGATGGAAAACAAGAAGACCAGACCTATTTTCTATAGGAATTTTAATGGAAGACTAGAATTAGGTGAGAGTGGCTTGGATTTTCTGATCATATCTTTTTAAGAGATATTTAGTTAGTTCAAATAAGTAATTACAGATTTTACATCCTTGATTTTGCCCAATAAGTTCAGGGCTTTTCAGTTTAGGCAATAAAACCCTTGAAAAATTACAGTTCTCTTCATTTTAATTAAACTCTATTTCATCAGGAAGCAGCTTGTAAAAATAAAATTTAAAAAAAGTCATCTTGTAAACAGAACTACCATTTCCCATTTTCTATCACAACGCTATCAGATTGCTAAAGTCATGAAATAACAGATAGATTCTGAAACCATACCATTATGGAGCTGTCTATATAGCTTATCTTTTGTTACCCAAGAGAAGTTCTAAGTTTAAAGGCAAAGGCTACATTCAGTTGCAAATTGACATATCTGAATGCTTATTAACCCACCAGAATCAACTTATTTTTAACAAAATAACTAAAAATGCAAATATAAAGGATGACTGAATATGATTATTCAAATCAAGTTTTTTGTTGTGTAGACTGAAAGTGAATTTAAGCTCTGTAACTTAAATCCTTTTAAGTCAATCAACCCCAGGGCTCTTCACTATCTGCAAAGGAATCTATTGATGGCTTAAATGCAGAAGAGACCCAAAGAACATGTATAACTTTAGACAGGCAAAGAGTGCCATTGATTTCAATTAAATTAGTCTCCAAAACTATGTCAGACAAGATTTGAGGCATCATATCTTTATCTGCAGAGCTCATTAGACAGAGAGAAAACATGCAGACCCTCAGCCACACAAATGATTCCCAAGGTTTGAAACGGAAGCAAAAAACTTTCATCTTGAAAACAATTACTCAAGAGTTTAAGCTCATCACATTTAATCAGCTAAATGGTCTGAAAGAAATGCAGGCTGATACCCATAATGCAGAGAGGGGTATAAGCTTATGGAGAGGTGATATAGCTATTCATTTGTAGGGGCCCTAAAAGAAAAACAAGCATCAGTTCTTGCCAGTGGAGCAGATAAAGGAAAGCATGAAATGGCATGTACGTAACATTGCTAACTACTGGTAAGTAGAAAGACCCAGATCTACTATCCACTGAAGCTGTCAAATTTAATACCTAGTCTTATTTCTAAAGGATTTTTGTAAACCTTCATTAAGGTAGCAGATGGAGTAACAAAAAATTGTGAATCCATTGCAAAAGGCAGGATTGGATTTGGTGACAGATGTGGTCCTTGCCGTGTTCTTGTTTCCTTTTCCGGATGACAGAAGTCACAGCAGAGGTGTCACATTGCTGTACTGGTGACACAGCATGCCCCATTCCTGTGTGAATGACTACACTGACTGTCCAGGCTCTTGTTGGAGGACAAATTGGTTCAAATTCCAAAAATAATGATCAAATCTCATTAACTGAAACAGGACAATGAAAAACTGGAATGGAAAAAACCCTTTCACACCAAACATCTATAGTTTTCATCCCCAGTAAACTATAAAAAAAAAAGAAAAAAAAAAAAAAAAAAGGTTGTGAGGCATGAATGTTAAAAATGCCAACAATCTTCCTGAAAGTTTTCTTCTTCCTTTTATTTCGTCTTCAGGTAGCTCCTGCAGAGTTTCTGACTGGGGTTTTCATACTGTACTAATTCAGGGCTTAGGCAGCCATGGCCCAGAGGCTTGCTCTTGCAGAACTATTGATGGACAAAATAAAACAGCAAGAATTGACCTTCTTTTTTTTTTTTTTTTCCATTAAGCTCCCCAGGAGAGCTCCTGTTGCACTGGAATTCTTAGGGATTTTTGACATAAAGGTCAGAGAAGTTGTTTAGAATGGGAAACAAACACTGTGAGGTTTTGTGGCTTGATGAATACATTTTACTGATTCAGCTGGTGCTGAAATAATTCACTTCATTTGGGAAGCTCAGTACTGAACTAGGCTCTTTAGCAGTGTCATTTTGCTACACACATCCTTTGGTAGTTCAATCAGTGAGCCCCCCCTACCCCCACCTCACTCGTCGACTTGAGGTGATACACTGCAAGCAGCAAAGCTCCAGATGATAAAACTTCTGCTTCCCAGGAAAAATTCCAGCTGAATTAATGCAGAACTGTGCTAAGGTTTAAGCAGCTGCTTTTAACTCGGAAAAGCATAGGCTGAGGCTGAGCAGAGCTCGAACAGCAGTGCTGGGTGCTATCCCAGCCCTTCCCTCTGCCTCTCCTGCCCGCACAGCTGCTTGCTTAAAATTCTGCTCTTCACCTGCAAGTCTGCACAGCTCTGCAGCCTCCTATTGTTATTTAACGTGTACTTCACAGTGGAATTGAATTGTTCCAATCAAGATTAGGTTCTGTTTCTCTATGTGGTATGCAAAGCATGTCTGCAGACAAAACTTTAATCCATTTCTCCACCTGCCTTTTCATTGTGCCCCACAACAAGCTCACTGACAGTCCCAGTGCTTTTTCATTCCCTTTTCTTCATGAATTCCTAAATGCCTCTTGCCAGGCCCTCAATGCAAGCTCAGCGAGTGTGGCTGCTACATGAGTGTGCCACTTGCCCCACTGGCTCAGATCCCTTTCTGCAGCCCATATGCCATGTGGAGGGGAAAGGGGCTCAGGGTAGGAGGGTTTCCCAGTGCAGCACCAGCACTCTCCCTACTCAGATCACCCATCCATGTCACCGAGCCCCTTCAGAAACCAAAAAGCAGTAAAAAGCAGACTTCAAAGCATGAGCTCTTAGGGTGGATGGTATTTACAATCTGCAGTGCAAACAAAGGAGTGAGCCCAAGCCTTATCGCAGTAGAAAAAGGAGAGGAAAATACTAGGTGAAACCTTGTCAACACATTGACCCAGCCAAATCTGACAATTCAGGAGAAATGGTGGGTCCACAAGCAGTGCCAAATCCCTAGAGTAGGCCAGACAACAAGGCTCTTCTTTGAAGCAAAAAGTGGTGTGACAGGATGTTACACGGCTGGACGCGAGGCTGCAGTAAAGGATTGTGAGCGAGGCTGGTCCCTGGCCACCAGCATCAGCCACAATCCCTACTGCTGCTTAGCCCTTGGCAGGGCATGGGACACTCCTGAAAATGGGGGGACAAGCTGCAAAGCCCCCTTTACTCTGCAAATCTTCTGAGCTGATGTGGCTATAAGGCTGCCACAGTCAAAAAGCAAGGGTTTCCCAGCAGCGCGATTTTTATATAAAAATAATCTGAATGGTTGGGTTTTATCAATTGCATAAACTCCTTAGTGTCCAAAGTATAACTGACCTTTCCTTTTAAATCTGTGTTCAATAAAAGATGATTCCAACTGATTGTGAACTTTGCAAAGTCTGTAACATGGTTCAGGGAAAAATACATTTAATTTCCCTAATAGCTGCTGACAGTCTGTGAAACAAATAGTTTTAATCATTTTCTCCTTGGTGAATTTCAGCTCTCATCATTTAATCAAAAAGTAGCACATTACCAACAATTGAGATTAAATGGAGAGACATGCAGTAGGGAAAATAGGAAATTACATTAGCACTAAACAGTGACAAATATGTCCTCCTTATTGCACTCTTGTCCTGATACAGCAGAACATTTACAATGCCCTGATTAAAAAACCCTTAAAAACTCAAATGAGCCCTTTAGACTTTTCCCATTTATCCTGAGACTTATGACTATTGAAAATGTCAATGTGGTCTCTGCAATTAAAAAAAAAAAAAAGTTTTAAAGACTCCCTTCACTTGTTGATGAACAATGTACAGATCTTACACATTGGTGTAAAATACATGTTACTCATTTTTTTACTGAAAATAACTACAGAGCTAATCAATAGGTAATGACTGTATTTCACAAGTAATGCTCTACTCAGAGGAAAAAAATTACTTCAATTCACAAACAATTATTGACACCATGAAGCACATGAATCAATGCCCACTAGAGAGCTGCACGTTATTTAAAATTTCTTCAGCAATATTTGTCTTTGTTCCTTAGTCCCAGTGTAATTTTTCCTGCTTGTTATACTGTGAATATATTAAAGGTTAGTGTGAATATATTGATGACAACTAGAATAAAATGTAAAAGCTAGACTTCTGATGGATAAGTCCAACTATTAGCAGTGGCGTGACTATTACAGGAGCACAGTAGCCATGGGATTCCATGCAAAGCTCTTTCTTGCATAAGACGTTTTTTGTCACAGAATGATCAAGACCTCACCTCTTAAAGGTCCAGTATAACACTGCTGGAATTCAATTTTTTTAAGTTTTCCCCGTTGCTTTTTCTGCCTGCAATGGTTTACTGCTGAGAGCAAGTGGTAGGACATGAAGTGGCCAGAGCTGGAGATGGTGTGCCTCAGGGCTTACTGAAGTGTCCCAAGGAGACAGATTTACCACTGGCTCCTACAGGGAACCAAAGAATTCCTATTGGCCTAATTCTCTAAATATAGAGAGATAGGAGAAATAAAGGCTGTTTGCCCTGCTTTTATTGTTATCTCTGTGTAAGCAAGAGAAAATCATGAAACAGTTCAAAGTACAAATCTGAATTCTCATTTGTTAACACAGGGGAGAGAACAACACATCTGTTCTTCACTTGCATAAACAAATATCCAAGATGTACAGGGCAGTGAAGAGGATGATTACCACTGGCTCTCACATTTTTCTTTTTGATTCACATGTGGCTTGAGACATGGCTGGTTTACAGCCTGATATGATACTCCTTTACTTGAGGTTTTAACTGCAAATCAATTCTGCTTAGCCCAGAACAAACATCTGGTCCTTGCTTAGAAAATGAATTGAAACAACATCATGCCTGCCATTAGAGCACAGCTACTCGAACATCTGACAACAGTTACCAGCAGCACCTGATAGGAGGGACACATTTTCAAAAGAATAAATGCCCAGCTGTGACTAGAAACATATTTGGGTGTTTTGCCATAGTTTTGCATAAGAAAATACCAATAATTTTTAATTACTAACATAATAAAATGATAAAAAGCAGTATGGCTCTTGAAAAATCAGGGAGATTCCTCTCCTAGTCTAAATTAATATTAAGAAGAATTTACAAATATTTTCAGATGACCACAGCAGAAAAAAAAAGCATGCCAAGCAACAAACATAACCTCAAAGAGAAATCCAGAGAGAAAATAGCACTAAGGTACACATCTTTACACAACATGTTTCTCTAAGGGAAAATAGATGCCTGAGCCAAGTATGCTCTTTAACTCCTTCTCTGAAAATATAAACTCATTTCCAAAGAGCTCATCCAGGGTATTTTTTTTTCCTTTTATTTAGGCAAGTATGAGAAATCATAAAATAAGATTGAAAATTATCTCAGCATACACCTCATTTGCAAGTAGTAGACAGCTGCTCAATCTCCTAAAGCTTACTTTTGTGTTGAAAAGGAAATAAAATCTAGACAGCACTCTGGCTGGAGCTAACTGCTGCCACATTAAAGAAGTACAAATATAACTATTTCAAAACTATAAACAATGAAGTAGGCTCAATGAAATGGAGATGAGAGCATAGCCCAGAATATAGTCACATAATTTAAAAATAAACATTAAAAATGTATTTATGGGGTGATGAGCAGAAAAGGAGCTGCTCTTCCAAAGGTCTGAGCATACAGCCCTGCTGGCTCCTGGTTTTCCAGTTTAATTTGCAGAAAAGGTTACAATCATCAATCTCATTCCAAAAGTTGTCAGAAAAGTCAGCCCTACGTATTTCAGTGTTAAGAAGCCCCACTGAAGAGGTGTTTTAAACATTTGCAATGGAGGTGAACTGAAGACTTGCCAGCTGCTCTGTAGCTCTGCCCTTTCTTCTAATTGAAAAGTATATTAACTGGAGGACAATTGCAGATGTTCTCATCCATAATCTACAGTGACAATAACAAGCAGCAGATGAAATTAAAAGGATCTTGCAGTCTCCCAAAATATTCAGCGCTTTGCATTTTGTTAGGGTTATTTATATATCCTTCCTAACAATTCTTAGGTACTGCAGATGAGTAAGGTTGAGAGTGGAAGAATATTATTGACAGCTACTTAGTAATATCCGTTTAACTTGTAAACCTGCAGTAGGTTACATTTTTGGTTAGTATGTGATTAGAAAGGAAATTACATTTTATTAACATAATTTTATACATTAAATTTTTTTTACTTGAAAGTAAGTAATATTTTAACATGAAAATTATCTAATCTCCATAAATTTAAGCAAAGGGACTCCAAAACATGAGAGGTACTCCAGTATCCTGAATTTTAGGTACATCTATTTTTCTGTGATAAAGGCACTAATTAACTGTATTAATACTTGTAAAATTCTGTTAATAAATACCTACTGTCATCCAAAGTTCTACAGAAATACGACTTGATAGTGAAAACATGTAAAAACACGGAATAAAATTATATACACTTGCTTAACAAAAATACATTCCACCTACAACACATAAAAATAAAGAAGTTTTAATGCAAGAAAGATGTTTACATGCAGAAATACCTGGTAATACAAATGACCCAGCAATGTGGTGTTTACCACAGAAACTATGAAGTGTTTAATAACTCCTTGAAGTGGAAAAAACACATGCATCTCAGTGACATGATTCATTGACAGTTATTTCTATCATAAATATAACAGAAGCCCTACAGGCCGCTGACAGCAATGAAAGGTGAATGAGAGATTACTGAAATACAGCTAAATTGCGGGTGTCTTGAGACCTGTGTTTCAGTTCACCACACCATTTATTTCTTGACAGTTCAAATTTTCTGTATAATCCAAAGGATTTATTTTGAAATCTAGACAGTCATTTTTATCAGGGGGCAAACTTCTATTCAGTCTTTTGGAGCACTGGCACGTTTTAGCTCTCATAACAGATCCATGACCAGTAGTCTGCAGCAAGTCTATTGCTCTGGTTTGAGAGACACACCCAAGGAAAATCAAGCACTCAGTTTTGACCTCCCTATAATATCACATCATAGTTTAAATTAAAAAGGCCACAAAATCAGAAAACAAATTTTAAAAAAGGAAAAAACTATTTTTTAAATTTTAAAACATGTAGTATAATTTCTCCATAAGAAAAATATGGCAAGTAGCAGTGAAAACATCAATTCAGATCAAGGAGAGCTGACATCACAAAAGAGGAGTGTAATAGCTTTCCCTCCCTTAGAAAAAATCCTGAACCAAACTCTGTTCTGGACATTTTAGAAATTGATATCTTTGCCTTTCTAACTCTAGTCTACTCTGGACACTCAGTTGGATTCAACTCCTCAGCTGACTTCCAGCAGGACTACAAGGCTCCCCAACATTATCTTGAAGGTACTTGACATCTTGAAGGTACTTTAAATGCAAACCAGGCATTTGGGAAAACCTCAGACAATGGCCTTGAGCTGTCTGTAGAAACAGGGGAAGCCGTGGTCTCTCATTCAAGGGTCACACTGTGGCCCATGGTTGCCCAGGCTCTCTGCTGAGGGGTCCCCTGAGCATTGCCCAAATTGTGAAAAGCACACAGGTTAGAGATCAACCGCATGGCTATGTCAGCTATCTCTACAGCTCCACTTGCAGTTTATCTTGGCTACTTTATCTTTTAAGAGCACTGGCAGATATTTTCATGAGGACAATAGAAGATCTCATTTTCACTGAAGGCTTTTCAGGCTGATCCATAGCTGTCATCTTCCCTTTTTCTCCTGTAACCAAAAGCAAGGACTAGACTGTTGGACAGTTCAGCACAGCTCATCAGCAAACTGGAAGAACTACTGTCAAGAAAGGCGAGGATGGAGGTGAGTGCAAGAAATGCTACATCATCACCAAAGGTTTTCCTAAAGAAGAATTTGCTAGGTACTCAACAAATTCAAAATCAAAGTGGACATTTCTTGGAAAATCTTCACTTTTGTACTCTTATACTGGATTCCTTTTCCCTTTTCAGCATGGGAGCAAACCAGTTAAACCTGGGGCAAAAAAAAAAAAGGATTCCAAATACAAAAAGAATTCAGAAGCAACAATCTGTCTTGGGACATTTCTGATCTAATTTTGCAGATAACCTATCAGCTGATCTTCTTCTCCAAAACCTATTTAAACTCCATCATAAAAACAACAGTCTTCTTATAGCTGTCACACTGTGGAAGCCATTCTCAGAGTATGATTCCAAAGATTAGAAACAAGTTTTACCTTTTTTCTTATTTCTTTCTCAGTTTCTAAAAGTAAATACATTTCCAATCACTTCACTTTAATTCATTCTTGTCTTGAGTAAATTTTTTCCCTAAAAGCATTCTTATTCCTGTTTGATTAGAGACTATTTCTAGATACCATGGTATAATCTGACAACAAAAAGAAGAAAACAAAAATTGCCAAGAAGTTCTACAGAGTCAAACCGAAATCAGCTCACAAAAGGTGTGTTGTCTTTATGGTAAGGGTGACAGCACTGGTTCCAACCTTGAGCAGGATGGTACCTGCTCACATCTACAAAGTCCAATTACTCTAATACTACAAATTCTTTCTTTCCAACCAGGAGAGCGTGTGACAGATTGTACATCAAATGTACAAGAGCTGCTTCTGAGCACTGGAGATATTTTATAATTCCCTTGGCTCCTCTGAGTAAACCACTGTGTAGTGACCTGGAGATGACAAATCCAGGTACCTGAGTACAAACACATTTCATATTTTACCATTTTTCCAAAAACCTGGAAATAATGACACCAGCAATCTGCCTTTAACCTAGAACTATAACAAGTGTGTCGAAGCTCTCATGGGAGAAGTTGTACAGCCAAGTTATTGGGTTATGGATATATTTTGCAGTGAAAATAGTGCTTGAGGGTTGCCTTACAATGAGGAGAAGAAAGCCCCACCAAAATTAAAACTGAGCATTAAGTGTATATAAAATAATATTAATAGGGTAATTAAAAAAAACCTTATGCAAAATGCCCAGCTTCATGTCTTCCAAATCTTCTTGAATGGATTTCAAGCAACATCAGCAGAACCTAGTAACATAAACATTTGAAGTACTTACTACCTCTGGAGATTTGCAGGCCCTCTAAAGCGATTAGGGTTCAGAGTATCTGTGCCAGCCTTAATCCACTTCCCGAGATAACAGGCATATAAAATAGGACACATGTGCCACAAACCTAAACCAGGCAAGAAAAATAAAAGGCCAGCCCCAGATCAAGAAGAATCTCTAAGGAGCAGGATCAGACTTGTCTTACATGCTTTACAAAAGAACAGTACTCCACACAGAGGATATGAAATCAAATCAGATAATCCTTGGTAGAAGAATATGCAGTAAGATTCGGACCTGGATACTTTTATGTTCAGATCTTATTTACTTCTTTAGCATTTTCTGATCAGCTACACTTGTATAAAGCCACTGATGAAGTACCATAAACTTCATGATGATGGAAGTCATCATTTCATGTGCAAAGAAAATGGGGACCTAAGTTCTTGTTACTGGTTGTGATGCATGAGAGTTGTGATAACTGAACTCCTCTCTGAAAAATTACCAGGCTACATTCACAGCTTGGGCAGTCATAAAAATAGCCTTTGTAACTGGGCAATGTACAGCCCTGACAGAAAAAAACAAGTGTACTGCCCCATAGTGTCCTTCCTACATAATTTTTAGAATCAAAAACCAGTTTGGGTTGGAAGGGATCTTAAAGATCATCTAGTTCCAATACAACTTCCATGGTCCAGGACACCTTCCACTATCCCAGGTTGCTCAGAGTGCCATTCAGCCTGGCCTTGAACACTTCCACGGATGAGGCATCCACAACTTCTCTGTGCAACCTGTTCCAGCACATCACCAAAGTAAAGAATTTTTTATGGAATATCTAATCTAAATGTACTCTTCCAGTTTGAAGCCATTCCCCTTTGTCCTGTCACTACCTGTCCTTGTAAAAAAGTCTCTGCCTTTCTTGTAATCTCACTTCAGATACTGGAAGGCCAGAGTTAGGTCACCACAAAGTTTTCTCTTTTCCAGGCTGAACTATCCTAATTCTCTTTGCCTTTCCTTGTAGGAGACATGCTCCATCCATTTAATCTTCTTGGTGTCCCTCCTCTGAACTCACTCCAACAGCTCAATGCACTTCCCGTGCTGGGGAGCCCAGAGCTGGATGCAGCATTCCAGGTGGGAGGCACCCAAATATACTCACAGTCTGCATGCGTTTATTTTCAACACTCTGATCTCAAAAAACAACAAGATAGCTTTTCTCTTTCTACATTTTTAATCATCTTAGGATAGTATATGACAAGTGACAGACTGTGGAAGGCTGAATTTTGCATCTTAAGCTTGGCAGGCAACAATACTGAATAAGTCTCTTCCTGAGTCACAGCCAGCCTCAGCATACTGCTGCTGGCTGCAGGGATGTGACACGGCTGGGCTGGGCTCACAGTGCCTCTCACAGAAAAGCCCTGGGAAAACAGCCCTGCCAGGCACAAGGCACCACTCTGGCCCCTGCTATTAATTCAAAAAGTAACAGATAAAGTAACATGATAGGAAGTCATTTAAGCTTGTAAATTGGTGGTGGCTAACTCCAAGACTTTGATGAGCAATTAAGAGACATGAGGAGCAACTCAGTTTTTCAGACTGTGCCTGAGCTTAGGACCAGCAGCAGCACCTCCTTCCTATTCCAGTGACAGAAAAGTAGGTCAGCACGATGGGGCCAAATAAATACCCCTATAAATCCCAACTCTGATAAGTTGTCCAAGTTCATTCTTGTTTTATTGCACATTACTCTGGTTCCATCCAAATCCTCTTCTGCATATGTTCTGTATTTCCTGCAGAGTGCCTGGTCTGTGGCAACATAACCCCTGTGGTTACTTCCCCTTTCCCCAGCACTGAGATGGCACCACACAGATGTAGTCATTTGCTCTGAAGAGACTCACAGACACAATTTAAACAGAATGTTTAAATATGTAGTAATGTACACAAACCACTAGCTCTTGAGAGATTGTATTAATGAGGTGTTTGTGCCCCATCTAGGATCAGGTTCCTTCTAGAAAAAATGGGGACTAGAGGCACTAAACCAAAGCCCCTTCTTGTGTTTACCTATGAAAATCCAGCAAATCCCACATATTTAGCTCAGAATATAATGAGAACAAAAAGAACCATGTGAACTCCATCTCGTAGTATCTCAGTAGTCTTTCTAAAATGCAACACAGAAGTTCGTGGCTTGCAATCATAATCATTATAATCATTATAATGCCAGAGCTACTGGTTAGTCAGTCATGTGACTTCTGAATTTAAAGTTTTCATAACTCACAAATTAGGTGGCGGATGATCCTGTTACATTTAAAAAATGTGTTTACTGTTTCCAGTTCGTCCTCAAATAGTAGAGGTTCCCATGGTTCTCTCTTGTTGCAAACAGGAGGCTATTATAAATACACACAGGGAGTACACATAACTACCCATGTAAATGCATGGCAATATCTGCGTGATAAAATGTGGAGGCACACCATGGATTGTAAACACTTATGAGAAACACATTTCATAAGTAACTGGGATTTCCTCACCAGGGCTGCTGTAGTGCAGGCACACAATAGATTATTAACATATATGAGAAATACATTTCATAAGTAACTGGGATTTCCTCATCTGTAGCTGCCCACGAGCACATTTCCCACTTATACTGGAAATGGTCTAACGCCTGAGAGCTGCCATTTGCAAAACCAGCTTGATAGCAGATTACTTGTGCCCCAGATCTAAGAACAAACCTTTACAGTTCCTATGCTCTCCTGTGCACATCCAAAATTCTACCATCTTCAGTTCATTTTTTAAAAAACCCTAGAAAATTAGCACTGTGTACCTTTGGAAAGGATTCATCTTAACCAACTTTATACCTTTATGCAGCACAGACATCTACAGCTGAACTAGACACCAGAGGACCCCTTTGTCATTCACAGGGATAAACTGCCACTTGAAGGACTTAATTCAGCTGTTCAACTGCAGATATCTATCTTAGGATAAGACAAGTCCTGTAGTAGCAGTGACCATGAGGAAATCACACATCTGATGCTGGCATTCATATTGCAGACATTTGTGAATCAGGAGACCTGTCAGAGGTGACTTCCAGGGATAAATGCCTTAGACCTCTAGAAAAGGGGATGTTTTCAGCTTCTTGGTAGAACCTGACATTTTATGTCAACCTTTGAAAACTCAGGAAAACCACCAAAAATTGTGTCTGTGTTGTTAATGGAAGAATTTCCTTACTTCACACTGAAAGGTTTTTCAGTCTCCTTCAATTACTAGTAACTTAAAGACTGTCATTCATATTCAGAGAGGGGGAAAGAAGGGCCTGTAGATCTCCAAATTCTCCTAAAATTATATTTCACTGTAGTGAGGAGGGTCTTTAGGTGATGGGGCTCTGCAATACAAATTTTTTTGTTGGTGACACGTAACCCACAAATAGCAAAGCAATGAGGAATTTAGATAGACCATATACATTATATGTTTATGCAAATATATGAATTTATATATAAAATACACCTGAATATGCACTCCCCACAACCTACTCCTCTGCATCTTTTTATTTTAATTCCAAACTGCTGCTCACCCATAAGCTCATTTGGAGGATTTTCCAAGGGAAGCCAGTGGTCTTTCTCCTTAACTCTGTTTTACAACTCATTCACACAGAAGACAAACTGCCTGCAAATCCTGTTCTTACCCTTGCTGAATAGATAATTTCACTGGGGGTGGGGTTGTTTGCTCTCACTTTAGTTCTTTCTCTGAGAGATATACTGATGAGAAAGATTAGTGGCTGCTCTGTATCCTGCTGCCAGTAGGTTCAAGTTTCCAAGTAGTGTTGTACTACATTACCAGAAGAAATCAGAACTTTAAGCACATAGGGATTGACTTAGTAATTCTCTGATGCATGAGGAAGAATTACAGTAGTGTGATGCTATAACCCATAATTTAAAAGACTGTGCTAATGGTCTAGTGGAAATTTCAAGATTGTCTAATTTCCCAATCTTTCAGCCTCTTCTTTAATACCTTTACATTAGAGACATCAAGGAGATCTTCTTTTAAACTGAGAGGAATCAGTCCAGAGTCCCTGATATGTGTTTGATCCACAGCAAAATTATCCTCCTTTTTTGTGTTTTCTCCATTTTCAACAAGTCTGACTGGGAACAGATTACCACACAAAGGTATTAATCAAATACTTAGGAAAGTACTGCAAGGAATAGATTGATTGATGGAAAATGTCTTTCCTAACTAACTCTGTGGTTTCTGAATATGAAACCAGTTACAGATTACAGGATGATAGGTGCTGATGTGCTAACACTGGTTAGGCTCATATATTTTCACAATTTCTTAACTGTTTACTTACTCTCACCCCAGTACAGCAATGGAGGGACTTTTTCTCACTCTTTTGGATACATATTTAAATGCTTTCACATAAAATGAAATAATCTTCCCGGGCTGTCAGGTTAAATCAGCAATCCTCTAACACACCAGAGTTAAGGATAAACCCTTTCTTGCAGAGTATGACACACAGCTTCTGACATTTCAGTTGCTTACTGAAATGTCCAAAACAATTTCACACAGTGCAAGCATGGATTTTCACATAGTGCATGGTGTAGTTTTAACCTGTTTTCCTTTAGACCATTTCCTGGGCTAAAAACAGTGAATCCTGCAGGCAATATTAGACATGGAGACAGTTTTCCTGTCCTGTGAACAATTTTGAAAGATTCTCTTTTGAAAGAGAATCTTCCCTTTTCACACTGTCAGAAGGAATAAGTAAGTAAGTAAATAAATAAATAAATAAATAAATAAATAAATAAATAAATAAATAAAGATGTTTCTTTTAATTAAAAAACTAAAACTGTGGGACAGGATGTGAGATGAATCTCTGTGCACACTACTTCATTTTTTGCTTGCTCCATGGCTGTGTTTCAGCCTGTTCCAACTGGCACCCTTCAAGAGGAAGCTTGGGTGTGGTTTGGGGATAAATCACACTAGCAGCTGCTCCAAATAAGTTATAAACAAGAACTTCAACATCCTTGACTCCCTGTGATGCACTGTGACATAATCCCACCCATTTTGTGCTGTCCTGTACAGCAACCGTACGCTCCTTAGCGTGCCATATGCTGAGGGAAGCAACACAAACCCTTCATTTTCCTGCCATCAAAACACCCTCTCACGACTCTCAACATGTCTCTTCAAATAAATATTTTAACCACTTAGACCTTAGAAAACATGCAGAAAAATAGTGTTATGTTGGGATCCAGGGGAGTCACAGGGTCCAATGCTATTTATGTGTGCACTGAGGGCCAGAGTACCTTAGAGGGGTCTGATCTGACTTTAAAGAGACACACAATTCTCTGTTTTCAGAAGGCTCTGTGCTCAGCAGTTACCACAAATAAAGAGGCCAAGCTCCATCCATATACACCGTAACAGGCAGGACATGCATACTTAACCAAGTCTAGGGGGTCACATGAAAGAAAAAACCCCAGATCACCAGGATTTGGGAATTTAACAGTAGATTATTCACTAGCCTTCTCAGGCCTGTTGCCTCATCTTTCCCCCTAGGGCCATTCTATGGATGTACAAATAAAAAAATACTTAATAGATGGAAAAAAAGACACCGATGGCTCTGAAAGCTTAAATCCCTGTACCAATGTGTACAAAAATGGTATCTGCTGAAAGACCAGTGTTACTGGATTCAAGCAGACTGTTTTCCTTTCTATGTTTTTGACCAGAAAAACCTTTTGTAAAAATTAACTGCAAATTATACGTTTCTGCAAGTTTTCATTTTGTGAGAAAGGCCCAGATTAGCTTTATGTGAGGACCACACACTCTCATGCACAGAAGATGTTGATGCTAATGAATTGCTGCTTTCAGCTGTGGGATTTAATTACTCTCATTCTCTTACAGCTGGTGTTATTGTGCGGTGATGTGTTTGTCTTCTGACACCTGGGGGGTAGGATGAAATAAATTTACTATATTCACAGTGCCAAAGGGACAGTTTGAATAAGAAATGCTGCAATAAGACCTGCATGACTATGTCCTCTGGCATGAATGATGAATCCAGGTCCTTTAGATCTTGTTTTCTAGACGTGCTTACAGAAAGCATTTTTTTAAAAATGTTATAGGGAAATTACACTAATGTTAAGCCTATTTTGACAAGGTGAAGTAAACGAATTAGTTTATATTGGCTGATGTCTATCTAGCCTGTGTTCCTGAAGTCTTCGCCTTCATTTTTACAGGCTGACAGGGTCACTAATCCTACTCATTTTCAGTTTGTCAGTCAATAATCACTTATGTGACATTATGTCTTTGGAAATGACAGCTGAGACAAGATCTGATGCAAAGACTTCCTTCCACAATACCTTCCTAAATACCAAACTGAGCCAGCTGAAAGGACCCAGTACTCTGTATCTGGTAATGACATGTTCACCAAGCTTGTCATAAACAAGGTTTTGGGGAACTTTACAACATTTCTGTCAAATGTCTCTACTTTGATGCCATAATGAAGTCATACAAAGCAGAACAGTCCCTGTTATTGGACATTAATGAGAGTCAACTTTTTTGTTTTGCTCTAAGGCATTTTAATTGTCTCACAAGCAGAGACCATCTGGCTTAAGAATTAATATTCAATATCTGCTGCAGATGCAGAAATACTTGGGAGGGAAGTTGTACTTTCGGGTTTCCAGCTTGCATGGTACCCAATGCTAAAGCTGGTGTGTTGCACACCGCTAAATTGCAATTTGATGCTCAGTGAATGACTTTTTAGGTTATTACTATCTCATTAATTAGTTAGTGTTTATTAGTTTGGACTTTATCTCTTCAAAAAGAGAATGAATTTATGTTAAAAATTGCTAAAGGATAACATACTTCACTACCTTCTGCAGAGGACTGTGTCAGCTCATCAGGCTTTATTTACCGAGAAGTCATAGGGATAGAAATTTTTTTTTTTTTAAAGAATAAAAATAATTTGTCTCTTGTGTGACAGGTGCAGTCCTGCATGTTTATGAAAAATACAGAGAAAACATTTGCAAAGTGCAAATTTAGAGTACCACAGCAGACAATAACTTTTCTGAGAAAGAATCGAGCTGAGAAAGAATGAAACCATCACTTCTAAAGGGCAGGCATCAATTTCACAAATTTTATGACTGTCACCAGAACCTTTAGTTTGGTCTATCTTAATTCTACAGGAATGCCTCTTACTGCAACTTACAGGGATAAAAACACCAAACTGATTTGGCCAAGACTTTTCTGAGCCATGTATAAAGTCCAGAAGGTAATGTTTTGCAGTTTTAAGAAAATCAAGCTGTTAATATGTTGAGTAAATTATGCATACATATCATGGCCTATTTACAAGACTGTAGGTCTATTTATTTAAGTACCTAAATATCTTGAGGCAGCTCCAAGGCAGATGTTGAGCTGACAGCCTTGCCTGCCTCACTGAGCTGCCTCAAACATGAGCAGCCCAGCGAAGGTGGGGGCCAGGCTGCAATCCCTAAGAGGTATTTGACTTGAACATAACTGGAACCAGTGCTGGCAGAAATACATTGAAAAGTAGTGGGGGCTCTGCCACTTTTTTTTGGAATTAAATCAAACAAGATGTTGACTCTCTCCTGAGGGAATGCGATGTGATGCATTTCCTCACTGAAGCTCTCTGGGCTGTGCTGGCTCTCAAGAGTACCACGTTGCAGTGACTGAAGCAACTGGAATACTTCAGGGTGACAAAAGTTAGTTAAGTCAATATGATTAGAGAGCTATCACCTCATTTTCACTGCATTACTGCCATAATCCTAGAAGGAAGATTCATATAAGTGCTCGGGAACAAAATTCCAGGGGAGAAAAAAATCCATTCTACCAACTATCAGCTAATATTACCAGATAACTGAATTTTCTTGTACTTGCTTTCTTACTTTTCTCCGGGGAAATTTACCCTAATGCACGAGACCAACACAAGACTCACACAGGCTTGAATGCTGAAAACTACAGTCCTCAGTAGAGCACTATTAAAATTACCAGGCAGGCTTTCAGTGTGAGCTTGCTGTGAAGCTAAATATCTCCTTGTGATGCCAAACAGGGCGTGCCTCTGGGATGAAGAGCTCCTGAACACATAGATATATCCTAAGCAATAAGCAAAGAGTAGAAGTTGGAGCTGTAGCTCAGAGGTCTAAGGGAGTATGGGAAGAGAGAAAGTAAGAATTTCCCTCTCCTCTGACTTTTGGGAAAAACACATTGTTAGACAAAAATGTGAAAATCTCAACCCTGATAACTGAAGCATTCAGATATCCAAACCTGTGGTTATTCTGACTCAGAAAGTAATTGATACATTGGCTTTTCAGGCAGTACAGGCATCACTCTTCCATACAGATCAGTATGTCTGTCTGTCACCTATTTCAAGGCAGAATTTCTCTTGAGCAGTATCTCATCCAAATAAGAAAGAAGTGATCAGGAACTATCAGTGGCAGGACTGTTAGGGTTGTAAGAATGGGAATCCCCCTTGTGATAAATCATTTTAAATGTTCAATGACATCCAATTCAGTGTCTAAACATCACTAGTATAACACAAAAATGTCCCCTGGGCACATCAATAAAACTGGGAGGGATTGAGTGCTGTAAACAAGAAGAGACTTGAAACTCACTCTTAGACGCAAGAATTTAGTCATAATTTTGTCTCTCCAGAGGAAATTCTAAGCACAACCTAAATTTCCACATGAAACTTTTATATTAGCAAGGTGAAGTAAGTCCAATAAAAAACACCGCCACCCGAGACTGATATTTAAAATGGCAGTCACAAGAGGCAAAACAAGTTTAATGTACATGGTTTGGCAAAGCTGCAGTCTGCTTCTTTAAGAATGCATTACAGATTATGAGCATTCTTATTACAATTTTATTGCAATATTCAAGGTGCACTCAGAAGAATCTACTTTTTTTTTTTAAATATGGGTTCATTTGTTTACATCTTATTTTACAGTCACTCTTCCAGCCTCCAGTTCATTTCTAAAATGAAAGCAACTGATATTTCCATATCAAAGTTTAAAATTAATTTGCTTTGTGGGACATGCTCCTTGATGTAAAATACTTCATTTTAATTAGGACATTTAATTTTCTCTAATGGAATCAGGTTCCATTTACTTAATCCAAAACTACTTTCTGGGAGAGCTATAAGCAGTACATTTTCTCAGCACAAGCCCTTCAAAGGCTTGTGTGCATGAGGAGATTGCACCTACACGGCTAAACTGATTTCAGCTTAATCTACTTACACCCCTACAAAACATGACCCATAACTGAGTCTGCCCCACTTCTGGATCAGTTTTATTAAACAACATTTTGTTTCCTAGTGCAGACCAGGATTGGATAACAAAATTCAAGTACCATTACAAGTATATGTTAGAACGAAAAACCTAATTGAAAATTGTCCCACCTCCCTGAGCACAAGTGTCTGGACCCCACATTCTGGAGCACAGCCACCTCCCACTGCCACTTTTGTACAACTTTCTTCTTCCCTTTGCCCTCCTCTCCGTAACATGTTGTGTACATGTAGACCATGCCAGATCATGTCTTCTTCTCTTTAAGAGAATGTACAAGTCATTTCTGAGGAACACTTTGCATATTCTGGCTCCATGTTAGGATGATGTGCTGCCCCCATGCACGCACAGAAGCACGTGGATAGATCAAGGCAGAGATTACCAGTGCATAGGCAAAGACTGTGAAAGGCATTCCTTTTCCCCACTGTGACAGCTTGCTCCCTCCATTTAAAATAAATGTGTGCTTGCTGGAAAGCCTGTCTTTATTGATTTTGTACATCTCATCAGCAAAGAGAAATGCAATAAATTCCATACACTATTATAAACTCTGAAACACCTTCAGCTCCAGGCTGACTGCAGCTTTCACAATGCAGGGGCACAGCAACAAAATTATTTTAAAAACGGAATACCTTGAAAAATAGCCAGGCTGTCATCCATTTGACCACTTTCACAACCCAGAAGACATGCTTGTAGAGCTCAGTATTCACTACTCCAGGGTCTACTACATTAGCAGTCACATGGCTTCCATTTGCAGTCAGAAGATGCTGTAGTCGATAGGTAAATAACACAAGGGCAAGTTTGCTTTGGGCATAGGCTCCATGGGGTGAATACGAACATCTGTACACAGGAGAGAAAAAGAGAGGGAAATGTATGTAAAAATAACCAGAAGGAGAACAGAACTGCACAAACATCAAATGTACCACCACATTTTGCAATATCCAGATACACTGAGTCGTCAGAAGAAACAGCTTATCACTGGCAGGAGTGTGGTTTACTCAAGTTCTGGTGATTATTCCATCAGACACCAAGTCTTATTTATAGCAAGGAAAAATATATAAAAAAAATTACACAATACCTGCCAGAATCTCTCTGTCAAACTCTTTAAACTAGATATGCTGAGGCACCAATCTCTGGGCTATTATAATCTAGAAGCCCTCCAAATTCTCTCCCCTCTTTCACTCTTTCCAAACATACACACCCCATTCCCACCTATTAAATCCATGACTGATCATACTACTTTTTGTTGCTATTATTATTTTTACTGCATCTGTGCCTACCAGCTGAAGGCTCCTGTGTTGGAACAGTACAGATGAGTAAGGTACTCATTGCAGCTGCCCTAGTCACACACCAGATTGTACACAGCTAAGAGATGGATAAAAAGATGGGGAAAGGAGAGCAGCTGCAAGTGTAACCACAGTTTACAAAGTTTACAGGCCCTATACAGCCTTTAAAGCACTGATGGCTGGCAGGGTCTGTGACAAAGAGGTATGACAAAGACACACAGATTCCAGGAGTTACAGCAAAACAATTACTTGTTGAGACTCCTGTGCACCTCTCTCATGTGGGTGTCAAATGTGCCTTTCTTTCAAGTCAAGCTTTCTAGGACCTGCTGAGTTGGGTTTCATTGCATGCAGGCAGCAGTACTTTTTTTCCCTTTTTTTTAAATAAGCAGGCTAGTTTCAGGCAAATTAGCAGGTATGACACTTAAAAAGCTCTTCCTGACTGAGGCCTCAGCATCACTTCCACAAATTCCTATGCCATAACAATTCACTCCTGTAATTACTCCAGCCTCTCATCTAACTGTTTTTGTGCTCAGCAGAACCAAAGGTAAATGGTGGCACTACAGACAGCTCACAGGCAAAGCAGGCAGGAGCCCAAAGCAGCAGGCTCCTGGGAGCAGTGAAGCAGCTCCAGTCCCCGCCTGTCTGGCCTCTGCTAAAGCCTGGGGAAGTGATGCTGTGTGCTGCAGCTGCTGCCCATGGGCACCCAGGGGTTAGGGTCCGTGCAGCAGCAAAACCTTAACCTGTTGGTGAAAGGGGATAGAGGGGCACCCACCCAGGAACAGAAATCTTTCCTAGCTCCTTCCTTTCCCCTAGATGTTGCCCGGTATCTGTGGTGGCCGCAGCTACAGCTCCATCCTCAACACCTTCACCCTAGGTGCAAGAAATGCCCAAAGTAGGGATGCTCTTACTCTGCTGGAAAGCCTGCCTGTGATTTCTGTGGCTGTTACTACGTGCAAGTTTTTTATTTTGAATGAATAGTAAACATATGAATTAATTTTGTTTTCTCATTCTTGTTGAATATCTTATTTATAATATCCTGTGCACTTCATCACAGAAAACCTTGGATATTAAGAATCAGGCTGACTCTCTACAGAGGTATAAGGCTACTCAAGCAATTTAATTGTCCATGTTATCTGACAGGACTCAGAAACTTGGAGACACCACAGTAAATAATACAGCTTAGCCACAGGAAGTAAAAGACAACAACAGACAACAACACTGAACCGCCAGTGCATCTCTTTACTTTTTTTTTCCCTGTCTCTTTTTTTGTACATGCAAATCACAAGCAGTCTACAAAAGCTTGATATAAATTGGGAACCAAAAGGGACAGCTGATCATAGGTGGCCCTTGCACCAACCAACGGCCTCAGCTGTACCATGCTGGATAACATACCTTCATTACCATAAAGATATCACCTACACCTTTGGGCAAATGGGTTATTTAAAGAGTAAAGAACAACCACTGCATGAATATAAAAGTGACTTGGTATTAGACAGGAAATTGCAGTTACATTTTAGATTCAGTAACGTCCATGCTCTGATCAGAGATGCTCAAAATGTCACCTTATGCTTCATGCATATTCCAACCCCTTTAACTTGAAGGACCAGATCCTCAGCTGCTACAAGCTTCTCCTGTGCACAGCCGTGCGGGGCAGAGCTCACACTCCCCATGGGAAGCAGCATTCATCCCGAGCCGCCTCCGGCAGCCAGCTGGCAGCTAACCCTGGCACTCCTCCATCAGCGCCACCATTCCCCCACGGAGCGCACGCTGGCGCACGGGACAAGCCTCCCGGGTTGAACTAGAGTGATCTTGTCTGGCAAGTGCCTCACAGGGAAGCAGAGCTGGGGACTACTCTGACTTGTTCTGCCTGGGTCTAGTCTGGCCTTCAGTAATCTTCAGGTGCCAGGCAGGAGGATGCTGAACGCTCCCCATGACTCCCCATTCCCACATTTTGTGTGAGTGCTGTTTTGACTTATCTTGTGGAAATGAAGCATGAACTACAAGGGCTGGATCCTCCAAAGCCTTGTATTTTGCATAGATATGTATGTCAGAGAAACATGAGTGCTGAGAAGATGTAACAGCTACCCAATCAATGAGGAAGCCTTTTATATCACAGTGCAGAGATGCAAATGATCTGCAAGGCAGCCAGGAATCAGACTTCAATAACATAATATAGATATGAAGAATATAAAATTGGATACACAGAGCAAAAACTTTTGGCAGAGCCCCTGCAATGATTACCTTCTCTCTTCCCAATCTCTGTGTGTGTGTTTTTTGCTTTCCAAGAATCTGACATCAATGGACTACATAAGACGGAGGAATAACATGACACAGAACTGATGAGGACTTCTGTTGAACAACTGTTTTGTTTGGCAGACCCCATTTTATTAGAATCACATTGAAAAAATAAATGCCACATTGAAAAAATAAATCAACACTGGTTATTTGACTTCGTTACACACAGTGTTGACTGTATCAGAAAAATAGGACCACATAGGCACCTGTATTTATACCACGATTCTGTCTCCTATGCACACACATGTAGAATCACAGAAGGGCTTGGGTTGAAAGTTTGAAGATCACCTAGTCCCACAACCCTACCATCAGAAGAGACATCTTTCCACTTGCTAAGATTGCTCAAAGTCCCATGCAACCTGGCTTTGAATGAATGGGGCATCCACACTGTCTCCGGACAACTCATTCCTGTGCCTCACCATCCCCATCATAAAAATTTCTTTCTTTTGTGCTCTAACTCTAAATCTAAATCTAAATCTAAATCTAAATCTAAATCTAAATCTAAATCTAAATCTAAATCTAAATCTACCCTCTTTTAGTTTAAAACAATAAAATGTATTCCTCTTACACATTAAATTATCTGTCTTTAAAGCCTATGCATCTAAATCTAGCTTCTCTCGGCACGTTATGCTCTGTATGCACATTTTTTACAATGAATAAAAGCATAACTGCATACTAAGTAAAATAATATTGACATTATGCATTTCCACATTTTCTGAAGGTTCTAAAATCTTTCTGAAATCAAAGTGCATACAAGATGCAAACCATCCAAGCAGAACACAGCTTGCCAGCAAACTGTGCTAGCAGTGCAGTGCACACGAGGCGCCTGTGACGCTTGGACCTTTGCTGCTTTGAGGACACAGGGTATCGATGCTTCACAGCCAGCAAGAGATTCTTAAGCAGAGAAACTCTGCCTCCTACCTAGGCAACCAGCCAGGAAAAAGACTGTTAGCTCCCAGCTCCCAGTGGTGTTTGTGGGTGCTGGTCAGTCAGCTAGAGAGCTAAGGAGGTACTGGTGTTCGATGCCCAGGGACACATAAATAAATACTGCCCACCCAGCTTGGGTGATGCCAGACAACATGTGCTGTGATATGGCAAGCCTGTACACAGTCAGCAGCTAGGAAAAGTGGAGCAAGGACTTTGTGGGAAGAAGTTCAGTGGGAAAGCACAGCATGCCTGGCATCAGTAGCTTGGAGAAGTTCATGCTCACTCTCTTGCTTGAGTGGGGCTTGCTGTGGACCATTCTTCCTTGCTCAGAAAACAGTGGCATCACCCAGGGAATGCCCCTCCATAGAGTTTTGCTGAGACAGTGCTGATAAAACAGGGCAATGCACAACTCACTAAATGGAAAGTACAGGAGCAGGCAGAATTTAATTCGCTGCTTTGAAATTTCTCCAAGAGAGCACCAATACACAAGACCTTCCCCTTCCTTTGAAAATAATATTTTATGGATTCTATACTGATGAATAAAGAAGGTTCTGCATTTTGTGTCCAATTAATTTTTAGCAGAAGTTCTTACTTCTGGCTTAAGATTTTTTGCAATTTAAGCTACAGGTTTGACTTACTATTACAAAAATTAGGGAGGAGAAAAGAAAGGGATTGTTTTGAATTTTTGCAAAAACAAAATAAGTAGGTATTCCATTCTGGAGTGAGTGCCTTAAGGTTTGCTGATTTTTTTTTCTTCTTTTTTTCTTCTTTTTTTCTTTTTTCTTCTTTTCCACCAGAAGCTGATTAGCTGATTTTGCCACTTATCTCCATGGTGCTGTCTCTAGCATCAGTCTCCCTATGGAATGTATTTTCAAAAAGTAATGAGAAGCCAAATTTCAAACTGAAGCCTGCAGTGGCTAATTAGGTGTTTAAATATGGACTCAGCTGCTATCCCAGTTTGAAAACTGCATTCATGTTTAGCACATCTCTTGGCAGTCTTACTTGTTTCTCCTCAGTCTGGCTTTAGTTGGTCTGTTTTCTACTGTGGTCTCCCACTTATGTCCAATGATCCCACATTTAGTAAAGAGCATTAAGTGAGGTCAGGGTACCCACTGAGTAACAGGGGAAACTGCTGCTCAGCACGGATCACTTCCTTCACCCTCCTGTGCACAGGGCTCTCTTGCAGCTCTCAGCTTTTCCACTCTCATTGAGGGCTCCTTTTGCATTGCACACACACGTAACAGGCATCATGGACTCACTGACAGCACCCCGTATCCCACCACAGCTTGCTTCAGCAAAAGGCTCAGAGGACCTGTGACCATCCTGACTGGCACACAGATCAGTTTAACCCAGCCAGTGCTAGCACTGAAGCTTTCCTGATGTGAACCTTTCACAATTGTCTTGCACATCATCCTCCTTTCACCCGTCACCGTGCTCCCCAGTTTCCAGTGTGTTAATTTGCCTGGAGGGCAGAGTGCACCAAGATCAAACTGCAGAAAACCCAGCTGCTATGTGCTCCACTAAAAGACAAGTGATGCAAAACGTGGCTGACATGCTGGGCTTTTTAATGAAAGGCCACACAAAATTTCAATATATGCCTGAGGATGAATCAGGGAATTAAGCAAAACATAGGCTTGCTGTATTAAAATGACTAAAGCTTCCTAATGATTTATGTATTAATCTTGCAATACATCATCACCACTGCTTAGTCAAGACTATAAAAGTCTATTATTAAACACTCATGAAGCTTTCACAGTCTTAAATTTTCTTTCTTCAGGGAATGCAGCAAAAGATTTTTCAAGTTTGATAGATTTTGCAGCTTATTTTGAAGCAGCTAGAAAAATATATTGGAAAATAAACATGTCTTTACTGGTTATCAGAAGCAGTTTCTTTCTCTTATGATAAAACTTGAGTCCTAAATATTGTTTATTAGATTAAAGCAGGTTTCCTGGCAGTACTACATATATTTATCCTGTGAACACATTTTCTGAGCCTCATTAATTGTGATTTTCTCCCAATAAAAAACAACCAAGCAACCAAATAAACAACACAAAAAAAAAAAACAAACCACAAAAAACCCCACAAAAAAAACAACCAAAAAAAAACCACACTAAAAAAAACCTCAAACAGAAATATAGACAAGGAGAAATATACATTAGTATATACATTAGTACAACAAAGCTCAAATCTAAGATATTAACTTGTCTGCTTTTGAGATGTTGTTGCAGCTATGTTTTGTACAGCAGCTGTCCTGTTACCAACTACTACTGCAGGCTATTGCACAGTCACTCATCTCATGTACATGACTGGGCATTTTGTGTGCTCCTGAGCAACATCTCATGTACTTCTTCATGTACTTTTTTTCATATATGTGATATGTAACCCTAAAAAATCAGTTGTGACACTATACATATAAGAGTTAAGGTGGCTGAAGCATAAACCTTGAATGAATAAGGAATGCAGCATTAGGGACTCCTGAAGAGCCCCCATGACCCTGTGATGAACTTGTTCAAAAGGAAGTCTACCAGACCAATACATAAAATTAGTGGTTCTACACGAGGTAAAAAACAAATCCTTCATGTCCTAATTTGTGGCATGAGGGTTACTTAAGCAGTCATAGGCCAGTAGCAGAGCAACCCATCTTGCCTTTCATTCCTCTTCCTGCAGCGAGCTCTTTGCTTCCACATGTTGCCCACACACAGCTCTAGACAAATCCAGGCTTTGTCTGGCATCTTTTAACTGAAGGAAAATAACATTTTCCCTCCTAAAATTAGAGTATAAGGGTAAAAGCCCAGAGCTGGGAAATGCTCTCTCTCTCTAACAGGTAAAATGTTGGCAATGGTCTCAGTAACTGGTATCTCAGCAGATCAGTGACTCCTGCCTTGTGCTTAACCATCAATGCAGTAGGAGCCACAAGTTGGAAGCTGGGTGGTGTTTTGGTTTTTGTTTCTTTTTTAAAGCCATGCTTCCCAGCTTCCAGAACTTCACTGTATAAATATATAGCATTCAGGGATTAGCCCCTTTTAATAGCCTTTAGAAAATGCAGGGAGAACAAAAATTAACTTACTGGCTCTTGAGGACTACATTTTTACATTTCTTTTTAAAGAAACATAGAATGTCTTTATTTAAAAATCTTTTATGAAAGGCAAAATAAGCCAGGCTTGTCATCCTGGGCGTTACTGTCATCCATATGGAATCAGAGCAACATTTTCCATTCGGCTGATCCCTACTCCTAATGGCAGGAGGGAGTTCTGCTCTACTGAGAGTTGCTGTGTGCAGCTCAGTTGCTGTGTGCTCAGCATTGCTCTCAAATACATATAACATGGACTCAAAGGCTGGTCTTCTCAAAGTCTCACCAGAATCAGTACCTTTAAAGAAGTCAATTTTTTCTGTTTGCGTAGAGTTGGTGTTAATTTCAAATGTTTTGGATTATTTTAAATATCAGTGTCAAATTCAAGTTATAATTACTGTAATTCCATTCTTACAGGAAATATATATGCCTTTATTTAGAATGATATAAATTGCCACTTCTCTAAGTCAGGGCATTTGATGCAGTGTTAAGTATATGCTAACAGCTGAAGTGGTATTTGAGCATAGTAGTATCCCTTCATTCCATTAAAAATATCCATTAAAAAAATGAATGGGAAAATATATAAAAGGGAGCAAGAGTTTGCATTGCTTTACCCAGGAAAAAGATCGCAGCTTCAAGACCTACATTCCGTGTCCTCATGACCCTTTTGAGGGATGGGGAAACAACACGGACACATATCTTTTCATATTATCTCTTGGTTAATCTGGATCTCAGGTTATTGAAGATTGTCACACATCTTGTAAGATTACCTATAGGATTATAAATGGGAGGAGGTTCTTTCCACCCACTTGTGGAAGGCTTCCTACCTCTCCTGCAATAGAGGTTTTAAGTTGAAGGAAGTAATGGGGGGTTTTATGATTTTTTCCACCAGAATGCACATGGGACCACAAAAGTCCCAGCAACAACTTGAATAATCCAAGATATTCTTAAAAAGCATCTTGAAACTGGTGAAGACTTTTGCGGATTAGCTGCAAGTTCTGAGATTTTCATTCTGGGACTCAAAAGGAACTGTAGGGTCTGAATAAGCATAATGAGGTGCTGCCACTTCAAATCCAGCGCAGTGCACCAACTGTGGTTGGCAGATTTACAGTAGACTATGTTGGTGTATATGCAAAGATAATTTAAGGTTTAATTGTGGTGGGCTCAACCCACTGCACAGCCTTGGATTTAAGGAGGGGCTGAATGTGCTCTGCAAGAGCAAATATTAATCACACTAAAGGACTGGTCTGTCTTACCAGAGGAAATGTGCCTGCAAAATCACTTTTCCTTTGAGATATCTATAACTACTGTGCAGCTATGCCATCAAACTTTGTTTACAGAAATAACAAAAGATTAACAAGTCTGGCACAACATACTTTTGAAAATCAGTTTCTGCTTGTTGAAACAATTTGACAACTTCTGCTTTTTAGAAGTTTTCTTATGTAGTGAGAATATGAATATCACAGCTTCAATCTGAGTGATAAAAGTGACTCACTCCCAGTATATGAGTTAAGAGAAGGAACAAACTCATAAAAAAGATAGCTATTTGTTAAAAGCCATCACAAGAAGCCTTCTCCTCAGCTGGAAGACCTTCCTAGGTTAAAGAAGAAATACAGCTGAATGCCAACAGGTACCAGAGGAATTAAAATGTGAAAGCTTTCTTCATCCATGAAATGACTCACAGTCCAGACGTAGCATGAAAGGCTTTTGTTCTTGTGAGACTGTACATCAACAGCATCACTCATCCACTGTCAGAAATCAGGTGGGATTTAAATAAGATTTAAATATGAAAGGGGCCTGTGAAGAGGGAGGGTCTTATCTGAGGAACATAAAAATGCCAACTTCAGCAAAACACAAAAACCTACAAGAAAGGAGTAAGATACAAAGCAGTCCACAGCCAGCATTGCAAAGTGGTTATTTCTAAGTACCATAAAGGACAGTGTCATCAATCATTTTCTTCACCATTTGGCCTTAGAGCTGAGTTTTGGGGTTCGCTTTATAAATTTCCCAACACTGTGTCACCCTGGAACACTGTAAACAGGGATCTGTAATGGAAAACCAAGCATTTCATAGGAAGGGGCATGGCATGGCCTGGGACCAGAACGCTTAAGACCTCTTACACTTGCAGACATGCCAGAACCTAGTGAAATCTAGCAGGTTTAGTTTTCCAGGACATGACAAGAAGTTTCATGTCCTGAAAAACCAACACAGTCACAGAGCTGCCCTGCCCCAGCCCTCACTGAATAAAAGAATGTAAAGAAACTGCTGCTTTGACAGATTGATTGATTGATTGATTTTTTGTGGCAATTCTGAACTGAACATGCCCACCACTCCGTTAATATCAGTGTTAAAAGCTCTTGAGCTTCCCCTAAAGCTACTGTGAGCCACAGTGCTCCTCAGCCTCTGTCCCTCTTGGGAAGCTGAGACTTTGCTGTGTACAGCCCCTCTCCCCCTCCCATGGCAAGAAAGCCTGGGCTACCACAGCACCCAACATATAATGGGAACAGAAAGAATGGAGCAACAAAGATACAACTATATCAGACATTCTAGCAGTATTAAAACTCCTGGGGGCTAAAATATTTTATGTTTACAAAGATCCATTTTACTTGGAAAGCATAGTTTTCACAACACATTTTTTATCAAGAACTTGATTTAATCAAAAGACCAATTTCTCTTCACAGGTGTGAGTTTCAACTGCTTGGTCTGCTTTTGAACAGATCAAGTTCTCCTTCTCTGAACAAAGAGGTTTAGGATGAGGAATAGAGAAAAGGTTAAGAGTTAACAAATCACAGAGGCAGAAATCTGCCTTTGGCTCCCTGCACAGCACCTCATAATCCTTAATGCTTGTGGCAAGATGTGGAATATATGGCTATGAAGAACCAGGAGCAGCAGCAGGGCTGAACCTGGAGGGGCTTACTGGAAGGTGAGCTGATAATTTTGACCATTTCTCTTAACACATTATTCCAGGGATTTACAGGCATGTGTGCCAGCCTTCCTCAGCTATGCTGGGCAGCCCAAAGGACAGCTCCCCTGACAAGATACTGGGAGGCTGGTGGTGGCAATTAAGGCAATTGAGAGAAATGCTCAAAACATTGGAATAATCACCCAGGACCGGAACTCCAAAGCTTTTAAGGTTCATTCAGCCTTAATGAGTCTTTTTGCTGACAGAAAGATGTTAAACTAACCTTCCCCTCTCAAGAGCAACAAGCTCTCTCTCTGCTCCCAGTTCTCCAAGTCCCTTTTGCCCTCTCGAGCACATGAATGCGATACATTCACTTACAAATTACCCTAGCACCATCTTGCCTCTCTGGAAAACAGAACATCTGTGAGAAGCACTGTCCTGAATGCCATGCAGAGCTGCCTTCTCCCACCCAACCCATGGTGCAGGGAGAGGCTGGGCAGCAGGAGCACCCATATCTCACACACTTCCCAGCATGCTGCAATTTTGAACTAGTTCAGAAACACCATGTCCTATTAAACCAATAACCATTATTAAAAATCCTTTGTTAAGAACATTAATTCTACTTGACAAAAAGGAATGTAACATTTTGACAACAAAGTAGCTACACTTAATATCCCCAAATACATGTAAGTCTGACATTACCTTTGTGGTATCAGTGTTACACTCTGTTATTGTTCTCCAGAAGTCAATCAACCCTAAAAGCATTTTGATTAGACAGAAGGAAAATACATTAATAAATGTAAAATTAAAGCTTCCTGAAGTTGGCATCCTGACTTAAATATTTCTTTGTTTTTAGTTGCAGGAACGAACAAGAATGGATAAAACACTTGATACATTTGAGGTAGAACTCTGTCTTTTCAATTGATGAATTGGTCTGCTGATACAGTAGCCTATTTATTTTTTTAAATTAACTTATAGAATTTGAGATCTGTGCCTTCCCCAGTACACTCATTTTCCAGGCCAGTCAATTTTTGCAATTAATGCTAATTGCTGCAAACACAAGGGATCATTTTGCAAAGCAGCAAATTCTTTTGCATTTGTACAGAAAGTATTTGGCAAAGAGGACTTATGCATGTACATTAAGCATTTAAATACTTATAATCTAACTCTATACAAGGAAACTTGATAACCTGCTGCAGGAAGGACATGCCTAAATGAATACAACATTATACTGCAGTTGGCATTTGGTCCAGTCAAGGTAACATGATTTATCTTGCAAATAGAACCAGAATATGCAATAGAAGACATCGTGGAGAAGCTGCTTAAACAGCAGAACTCAAACAAAACCATATATTCCCTGAGTTAAATATAAACCTATGATAATATGTATCTATCTAATGATCTAGAACAATCTTTTATGATTACTATTTCTGTATTTTTCACAGCATTTTATTGAACAACAGCTCATTATATGTTATTATGAAGGACTTCTGTACTGACTAAATTGGATTTACAAAAAAGAGGTAATAATGAAAATCTCTCCTACTTCCTTTTACAAATTTTCCTTTATTATATAAAAAATAGAAATATACCCAACAGCACTATGCTGCTACTATGCTACACTAGATTCATGTTTGGTTTTGCTTGAATTTAAGATGTAATACTTCCAGTTTGTCCAATCAGAGAGAATTAAGAACTTTAAGTGACAGATCAATCATGAAAAGGCACTGAAGAAACTAACTGGGTATTTAAAAAATAGAAGCCTTTCCTTGGAAAAGAATGTTGACTCACCCAACCATTCTTAGTAAAAAAAAAAATCTATTTTACACAAATGTCCAGTTTAAAAAAAAAAAAAAAAAAAAGAGAAAAAAGTAATTTGAAACTGATGGGGATACTTAAAAATGATGGTTTAGAAATTAAAGATTGGGAGTTTCACTTTTATTGTCATACTTCAAAATCTGAATACCAATGTACTCATAGGGATAATTACAAATAAATTAAATTTTTTTAGAACAGTGAAATCAAATATTTTGGTTTCAAAAATGGATAAATATTTTCTGAAAGTAATTCAACATCTTAACTTTTAGTTGCTGTTCGTGGAAAATATTTTCCAAAATTTTGGTAATGCTGATGGAAAAAAATCCTCAACTTTCTGCTCAAACTTAATACTTTTTTAACCAACAAACATCACCTACATGGAAGAAGAGAAGATGAAGGACACCCCTCATCCAAGAACAGGAGGTCTGCAGACACTTTGAAAGACACATTTTCTCATAAGTACCTAACACTTCGTGTTACAGTTCTTTATCAACTGCCTAACAGAGGAGATGAACTGGAGCTGCCTGGACTCTCCAGAATCTTCCCAGGTCTAGGGCAGAGCTGTTTATTCTATTTTACACCAGCTAGGACACACATGTGGCAGCTGGGAATTTTGCAATTCTTTTCATTTAACTTCTATTGTCTCTGACATGATTCATGCACTAGGGCTACAGGGAAAAATACAGAAATTATATCTAATATATTATATTCAGCTTGGAGAGTTTAAAAAAAAAATCAGCTCCTTCTGCAGTTGGAGAGCAGAGGAAAGGGAGCAGAAAAGTGTGACTAACTGTTCTTGAATATACAAGAGATGTGAACCAGAAAAGGAGCTGTGTTACTGTGGCTGGGGAGTTCATAGATCTGTGATTCACAGCATTACAGGGCCCATTTGGTATGCAAAAAGAGAGGATGATGAAAGGAATAGTTAGTCATGGAGAAAAATCTAGACACAACACACAAAGATGCTAACCCCTGGGAAAGGAGCATATTCAAGTGTGATCCACAGCCTGGGAAAGAGAATACAGTCTTTTTTTCTTTATTATTTTCCTAAAAATACCTTCTTACTTTGGTAGGTAGAGCACTCAAAGGAGTCTCCTACACCTCAGCCTTGAAAGAGCACCATGAACTCCAGTGCACTGCTCAAGCCTACCTCAACCCAAGAGGATGGTACATTATTCTTCAAGCTTTTGCTCAACCCAGCCAGCCATATTCTCTCATGACCATACTTTTTTTCTCCTTTCAATTTAGAAAGTATTATTTAAGGCAGGCAAAAGAGGAAAAAAGGCCATGCTAGCTGTGCTGTTGGAGCACACAGTGTACTACCCTCTGCATGCAATCGCTGAAATCACCACTGTGGCAATGCTTGCAGATAGGTTGTGTTTCTCTTCAACTTTCACCTCCCTGAAAGCAGTCGTGTTCAAAGTAGGGCTGAAGGAGAATGATTTGCCTTAGGGATCCCCTTGTCGACTCATGTGATTGCTGTTGAAAATGGTCTGGATCTAAAAGACCACAAAGGCGTTTGATGTTCTTCATATCCTTCAGCAAAAGAGCTGGGAGAACAGTCAGTGCTCTTGTGCGTGTGCGTTTGCATTTTCAATAACACACATGAAACAAGCTCTGCCCTGCCTGTTTGCAACAAGCTCTATCCTGCCTTGATGTACCCATACCATGTCTCTTCCACTGGTGTGTGTGTGTGTGAAGAGGAGGGGCAGGAAGGGGGACAAATGGCATTCATAGGGAAGAGATAGGAGAGGGGACAGGGGGAAAAGAGGAACATAAATGGAGAGGAGGAGATAAACTGGTGGGTAGAAATAAGACAGCCTCAAAGAAGAAAAAAGAAAAAAAAATAGTGAAATAAGGAGGGAAAAGGCAATTCAAAAAAAAGCTCAAAAGACACAGATGAAGAAGCAGGCAAGCATGAAGAAAGAGACAATGAAAGAAGGAAAATAATGTAAAATGTGAAAAGACAAAATTAAATTAACCATCCCACTGAAAAGAGCTAACCAGAGCAACATGGGATAAATCAGGTTGGTAAGATGGCAGGAAACAAATCAAAGAGGAAACATGGAGGACAGTAACACAAGCTTCTTTTAACAGTGTTCATGGGACACGCCCTGCAACAATTATTTGTTATGCAGTTGCCCTGTGGTCACTGATATGGATGATGTCTGTTTTTAGATCAGATCTCTCAGCAGCAATTACAACCAATGAGGAGAAATGGCCACAAATGTGACTGCCAACCCAGAGTTTCCTGGGTGGGAGAAGGATTCCACAGACAAGTCTGTGGCAAGTAGAGAACTGAACCTCAGTTTACTGTCTCCTTTAAGTCAAGACAAGTCTTCTGCCCTTCCTTTTCTGCCATGCTTGATGGATGAATCCCTGCTCCAGTACTGTCACTCACCTCTAGTCAGGACACTAGCCCAACTAGCATCTAGGAATAATGGGACAGGAGTATGGTAAACAATACAGCCTGCTGCCAGCAGTAATTTCCCCAGCAGAGTACAGCCCCCCTTTCTCCAATAATGACTCCAGATGGTTTTGCTGCTTTCCTGCTAGGTTAGGACTACCAGCCAATCTGGGAACATATACCGAAGTCGTAAAATGAATTACAGCCAACTGGTGCAACGCAAAATAAGGGGAAAAAAAAAAGAGTAGAAAATGTTTAGAATTATTTCCCATTCACACAAGCAGCAAAAAAGAGACATGGCATCACTGGGAAACTGTTTACCATGGGTGTCTTTACCATGGGTGTCTTTACCACATCCATTAAATCTTCTGAATGTTGCTCCGAATCACAAGGCATCTCCAGGGCCCTGTGGAGTAGGCAGTGCCTGGGTATGATACCCCCCAGCAGTCCTCCTGCTAAACCCTCTGTCACGCTGTAGGGACACACTCAAACACACAAGTGATCTCACTGTTTTTTGCAGTACTGTTTTTGGGCTGTCAAACTATTCGCCTGAGTGGGGTTAAAAAAAAAATACCCAGGAGCATCTTTTTTACACCTGAACCAAGAAAAGGTTTGAATTTCAATTTACAGCCCACTCTGGGTTTCACCAGTGTGCATATGTGCAGGCACCACTGCTGCCCCTGAGTGATTCAGAGCATCTGTGAGGGAATGAGCAGGCAAAATCAGTCAGAGTCTGTCATCCTTTACGGTCCTTCTTACATCAATAATGTTGAAAGGTAAAGGACACAAAAGCTGCAGGTAAATCTCACTGGTATATTATTATTTTTTACTTTAGACTGGTCATGTTCTTGCTCAGCTATAACTTTCCTAGCCAAAACATTTCTGGTTCCTTTAAAATATGAGTTAATAATGATAAATCAAAGACAGGGATGATCCTAAATTAAAGAGGGACAGTACAAGGCCTTGCTATAATCAAAGAAACTATTGTTATCTAGAGACACAGAACAGTCACATTTAATTCTGCATTCTGCACCGTAGCCCAAAGAAATACTAATCCCCTCAACCCCCTTGCATGGTGCCATCCAGTACATGCCCATCAGAAACAATGAATACATACATCAAGTGAAGAGTAAGGGTAATTTCCTGTGGTTGTTTTACAAGCAAGAGATTAAATTGTGACTACCCTGCAGAGGTTTAAACAATGGCTTGTAATAAAACTGATGCCCTAATATGTAATCAGGAGTTTGAGATGCCTAATGCAGCATTCATATGTAAAATGTCTGCAGTGGAAACAGCCCAGCCCTCTAATTTCAGTCTTTGTTTGGAAATGAAACCTTGGGCCAGGTACCTCTGATCACCTGCTGAAGTCCCTGTCAAAGGATGGAGACAGATTTTCATGGAAATGACACACAAGTCAGACTGGCTCCGTGCAGGCAGGCAGAAGCTCTCTGGAGCCCACGAAGAAGGCAGGCTCTGCTTGAGCCTGATAGTAAGCACATAATTGCCATGCATGACTGCATGGGGAAATACTGAAATTTATCTCAGTTACCCTATCTCCTGTTCCTCCGCCAACTAAACCACTCCATGCGGTTCCGGATGATGTCAGAAATATTTACTGCATCATTTGATGCCTTCCTAATGTTAGAAATATCCCAGAGACATTCATCCACAGTTTTCCTAAATGAAAGCAGAAGGTCAGAAGTCATTCAGGAGTTTAAGCCCATTTTGCTGGGGTGACCACAGGGTGACCACAGTCTGGGTCTCAATAAGCTCTAGGGGAAGCACAGGGGGTGACACAGACAGGAGCCAGGGTCTAGCCTTGGCAGTCAATCGCCAGGCTGATGTGTGAGAGGGCAAGGGACCGTAGGGGTGGGACACGGCCAGGCAGGACGACACAGCCTGGGGCCGGGGGGTGGGTGGGCGAAGCTGGAGCAGGGCTGCGAGGGAAGCCAGGGGCGGACACTGGGACGTCAGAGGCACAGCAGGACAAGGCGCAGGCCCGAGGCAGAGGGAGCTGCGGGCCGGCGGGCGGAGCTGCCGGGCAGGAGGGAGCAGCGGGCAGCCGAGGGCCGGCACGGCAGCTGCGAGGCAGCCGGGCAGGAAGGGCGAGCTGCCCCCCCGGAGCACAGCCAGCATCCCTGCTCGGCGGGCAGGCAGCGAGCAGCCACTGGCGCTGTCTGAACTCATCGGAGGGCTCTGTGCACGCACCCTCTTGGGGACCACGTCTATTAGATCCACCCAAGCCATTTCAAAACATCCCGGCTATGTCTCCCGGATTAGTTAGTGGCGAGTCCAGGCCACAAGCATCACCGCAGTATAAGCATCAGAAAGCAAAGTGGGGTTTTCAAAGTCCAGAATAAAAGACGCCGTTCAGAATTTATAAATTATTTGTACCTTTGGCTCAAGGCTGCAAGCTTTGATCAAATGTTAAATATATTAAGCAAGTGCTTGAGAAGCACCATAAATTGTATTTTAAAAAAAAAGGAAAAAGGCCACAGAACCCGACCTCATTCAGTAGTCGGCAACAATTCTCTTGCAGTTTAATCTGCACGCTATTACTACAGATCAGTGAATACCAAAAAAGGATCGGTACCTGCTTTGTAAGTCGTTTAGGTGCAATTTGCCTACATAATGGGTGGCTGATGAGACAGTGATGATCCTAGCGTTGTGACTGTGCGTTCCTGATTGCTTCAGCGTATCCAAGAGGAGGTTAGTCAACAGGAAGTGTCCCAAGTAGTTCAAGCCGAAGTGCTCCTCAAACCCATCCTCTGTCTTCCTTTCAGGGACCAGCATCACCCCAGCTGGAGGAAAAAGTAGAGGCAAAACCTGTTGATTTATTTCAGAGGAGCGGCAAGCTAGAAGGAGCACGGATCTGCTGCTGCAGAGGGTAAACACAGCATTTAGAGCAGGGACTGACTGCCGATGGCATGCAAAGTCGACACTGATTGATTCCTGACCAAAAAAAATTCTAAACCCCCACTTTTGTTTCTTTTTCCAGATAAGGTGCTGGTTGACTCTCCCTCCCTCCCTGCAGGACTGTGAGTTCATTTGTGAAAAGTGTTTTCAAGAGGTGGGAGCTGGGCAATCCCAACAACATTCCCTCCATCAAAGCTCTGAACAGTGGAGACAAGACCAGGCTAAGCAGCAGACCTGCTCTCCCAGACAGCTTTCTCCTGGGTCCTGGCTGGAGTTTAAAGCTCTGGTGAGTCTACATCTGAAATCTGCAACTTCTCTCTCACTGCTGTGGGTGAGAACAGATGTAGTAGATTTACCCAATATATCTTAATTACCATGCTTACAAGCAGCTGCATATTGAAATTAGGGTTTCAATGCTTATTTTGGCAATATTTTTGCATAAATTTCCACAAACCACAATTTTCAAACTCAGTGTCTAAAATAAGTATCCACATCCCCAACATGCAATGTTGATTTCAGCATCTTGCAGAGAATTCTGAGCTCATGCATAAATTATATCATGTATTGAGGCTGTGTGAGGGATAGTTACCGTGCTCAGTTATAGCATAGACTTGAATGCTATAAATTATTCTTATTTTATTAAAATTTAATTACTGCACAAGTGGATATGATCTTTGTCATTTAAATGTAGATGGGCATAACTCATGGAGAATCCTGTTATAGGATGCTTCTCTCTAATACCCATAAATATGGTACAGCAGAAAGGCCACTTCTGCACAGAAGACATGAGAGAGTGTCAGCTTAATCCTCATGCTACTTCATGTGCCCACTAAAATGCCTTTAACATCCCATTTCCTGATGTCAGCCTGACCCGATGATAGCACATCAAATAACCATTTTAAACTGCACATATTGTGCATTACATCGCTGGTTTGGGGGTTCATACCACCTGACAGTCCTGCTTTGTTGCTGCCTCTTGGGCCAAAGGAGAGATATTTTTGGGATCTTTTTTAGGATGGCAAACACCCATAGGGATTCACCTGGGGCTTCCTGCTGTTTAATGGAGCAACTGGGAAAGGAGTGGGAGGGGAAGACACTCAAGAAGACCACAGAGAAAACAAAATGTTTGGGTGGAACACAGTGTACCTGCAAATGGAGAACTTAAGACTTAACAAGAGCTATGCTGACTGGTGTTACAGTGAAAGAAACACAACATAAATTACATTATGAGGTTCCACAAAAGCTTTGATTATCATCTCCCTATGTCATTTACTGCTGTAAGCTGTGTATAATCACATCTGTAACAGTGGCTGGGACTGAGAACTGGTGTGAAGGTTATGGACAGATGCAAATGTGAGACAAGCCCAGCTGTGACTTTTTCTTGTTTCTGGGAAGAAGGAAAGGATGGGAATGGCTTGGGGATGGAACAAACCCCAAGATCCCAGACCAAGTCTCAGCCTGCTACAGTGCAAGTTTTAGCACAGGCAGAACTCAGCATGAGCTGTTGGAGGGCACATGGAAACATTGCTGCATCTCTGAGCACCAGGGCTAGTACAAGGAAATGATTTGCATATCTCTGAGGCCATCCTGCCCTCCAAAGCTCTGACACTTGGAAAAGGTGAAAGGAAGCAATTTGCCAGAGTTCTGTTTGCAGCAACACTGGTAAAATACAAGCCCGAGAAAGGCAGCCAATATAAAAGAGCCCTGACACAGCAAGGCTGATCTGCACACCAAATGCTGCTTCTGCATCTGCTGGGATTGCTGCAGGGCTTCATATAGGACCCCTCCGTGCACGGACACACTTCTGTTGGTTGAGTCAGAGGGAGGGATGGAGAAATTTGTCCTGAGAGAAGTGTGTTAGACAGCTGCTACGCTTTGCATCGTGAACAGCAGGCAGACCCAGGGAGGCTGCCGTCGCTCACATTAGCCCCGAGGATGCCTGTGCCACAGCAACTTCACCCTTGACCTCCAGAGAGGCACAGGATTTCAAGAACACATAGAGGCTTTGCCCTCCACCCCAATTAGTCTCCACCATCTGTGCTGTATATCCTGGAAGCAAAAAAAACAGATCTGAGCTCAGGTCAGGAAACAGAAAAAATTTTCATTTACGAAATGCATGACTGAAAAGATACACACTCCCCAATATTCTTTTGCTCATTCTGCAAGAGCATCCCCTGAGTAGAAATTCTGGTCAAGTCCTTGAGCAGGCACAATCACCTCTGCCTGCATCTGATCCTACTACAATTCCCTTTTTGTCTTCAAGAACTACTTGAAATAATGTTAAGCCAAAACACCTTTGAAAGACTCTTTTTGGTTTTTTAAAGGCTCTCATCTTTCAGGTAGTTCATATCAAGGCTGTCAAAAAAATCTTGCCCTGTAGTCTTGCCCTGTAGTGAGGGCAATTTCTCTTATTTGAGGAAAAGACATTTTTAATTCACTAAAAGTGAGCATACAAAGGAATACCCAACAGGCAACTGAACTTGTCTCCTTCCTTAACAAAAGGGAAAACCTTCTAAGCGTAGCAGCAAGCTCTCGCTCTCTTTTTTAAATTATTAACCACCTAACATTCAGGAGATACTAAAAGTGGCATGCTATTGATTTTCTCTTGTCCAGAAACATCATCATCTTTACTTAAGGGTCCCAAATGTCAACTCAAAAATGAAAGCTGGTTCGACTTTTAATTCTTTGAATTAATCCAATACTACTTGAAACATTAACAAATGCCTTATCTTTTCATTGTAAACTAAGAATGATTGTGCTTTTCCTTCCAATATGGAATCCAAACAACTCAATATCTTTCTCATTTTAATTATCAATAGTCAGCCTTATAATTTTTTCAGAGTGTATGCAAAATTTGAAGTGGCAGCACACAAACCATTAATGCCAATCACCCCAGTTCTGATATAACCTTCTTATATGTTTTTCCCCATGATTTACCTGGATTGTCTCCAGAAGATTCAGTTTTAAAATGTCACTGATAACATCATGGCATAAGAAAATGAATTAATAAGTGAACTGAACATGAGCTTCTACTTTGTAATTGATTAGCTGTTGCTGAAATATTCTGGCAAAAGACTGATAGTATAGGAACAAAAAACTGACTAAACAAAACATGGATGTGTGATTTTGCAGAGGTAGTAATAAATTAGAATAAGGAAAATATTTTTTCTGCAAAACTATGTTGAACAACTGTTCTTATAACATTCCAATGTGCTGCAGTTCTGCATTTATTGTAATATGTTCAAATTATACACATTTTAAATTAGCTTAAATTAATAACAAAAATTATATTATTTTTAATTATATGACTAGGCAATTAATTGTATTTCTCACTCAAAGAATGAATACACTTCAAGAGAGCTGTCTTTGTAAGCAGGAATTTATGATGCTTTTCTATAAAAGTTTGTAACGAAACTCTCGGTTTCTGATCCATCTTATGTAATTTAAAGAACAAAATGGATCTGACACTGCAAGCAGCATAACAAAAAATTTTTATGATAGTTGTAAATATTTTAGGCCAGACATATCCCATTTTTATTGAATTATACAGTAGAATTTGCACTATGCCTGCCCATTCTGCAGATGATGACAAATATTGCTCTAACTCCCATACCTCCCACTGTAAAGACGTCCTCCATCTCCATTACGAAATGTGTTTTAAGAGCTGTAAAAAGACAAGTATTTCACTCATCTGGATTTATTTACAGTGAGTTACTTGGAGGCTTTTAAATTCAGTTCTCTCAAACTCACTACAAAAGAAAAATTTAAAATTTTTTTTTCACATACAGAACAAAATGTCTGCCTTCCCAGCCAGACTAACAGAAGATGGTTTGGAGGCAGATCCCCTTCACACAAGTTCTTTTATCTCCAGACAGCCAAAGGCTGGGCAGATAAAGCAATAGCTCAGCCACAAACACTTACACAAAACACCTTCACAGCAGGAGGTGAACCTTTATAATCACATTCACCCAATTCTTGCTATTTACAAGGAAGAGATACACACTGTACCAAAAATGTTCCCAAGGGGAAAAATTAGGAGACAGTGACTTCCAGTGAAAGCACAAATCCCTTCTTCCATACAGGCTTTGCACTGTCTCAGGTGATGCTTTTAGCAGCATTTCCAATCCCACGAGTGCAGCCACACAGGGCAACCCACCCCACTTCACAGAGTGTCAAAACTGCTCTGTTCTGCACACCCATGCAACAGAACACCTCTGGGTGTATCTACATGTGAAACAGCATAGCCCACTTCTCACCCAAACAGAAGAACTATACAGCAGCATGCCCTGGCTAGGCTGCCTATGCCAGGTTGCTTATTCCACCTTGTTCTATTGGGCTATGCAATCCCCCTGCCCTGTGGGTCTCTCCTGGCTAGTGAGCAATATGAACATGCAGTGCCTTGTTGTAAGAATTGCCCCCAGAAGTGCTTACTGGAGGCACAACTGTGCCCACATGACTGCTTCTTACAGGTACTGCTTCTTACTGCCTTACTGTCTAGTCTGAAGTGCAATGAATTTACAGAACTGCTCCAAAAGCTGTGACATAGCTGCTTACTAAGCACATCCCTAACCCAGAGTCCAGTGCTACAGGCAGGCCACCTGCCTATTGTTATCCCAGGAAAGTGTTCTGAGTCTCAACAGGACCACACACAGAAGCCAGGTTAACAGTGTCTGAGAGCTGAAAGGGTACAAATCCTAACAGTTTAGAAGAAAAGCACAAAAACACAGATGAAACTTGGTGCAGCTTTCCAATGCTATTGTCTTACTCCCTGTCTCCCCAGAGGGAGCTTAGACTCCTGCATTTCCTAATGTCTTTTGGAGATTTTTATATGTGTGTACGCAATTTTCCAAAGCCAAATGGGAGGAAAATGAAGCAAAGCAAGAACTTTTACCCCATGGCATAACAATGGCACCTGGATGACATATAGATACCACACCAATGCACTTGACCCTTGGGGAGATGCAGAAACCTGTTAGTCTCTCTGGCATCAGTGCTGGAATAAAGTCCTGTGCATGGACCTTGCCTGGAAGGTACTGGCCCCTGTGAAAACAGGTTTGATAAAGGACAGGTTTGATAAAGGACAGGGACCGAGGCTGGGGTTGTGGAGAAGAACCATCTCCAGAGGATTAGGTCTCTGTTGCCTAATCCCAGGACAACTTTTCCACAGGAGTTTGCCTGAGCCTCTGCTCCAGCACTGAACAAGTTCCCATGAGCTTTCACCTCCTGCTCCCTTCTCCCGAGATGCTCTGCACCACCCATTGCCTTTTCTGATTACCTTTCCTGACAGCTTCCCCGACTCCCTGTGCCAGGCAAAATGCATGACCATGATGAACCAATGACAGTGTTCTGCTTCCCAGCCTCCCTTCCTCCCTTACCACCACAATCCAGTGATCCCATGCTGATCTTATCAAGGAACTGCATGTTCAGGAAGGAGGGGAAAGGCTCAGCTCCAGACATGCATATCAGCTCCATCTACCTCTCTGCTTCCCTGCAAACGGTAAGCTCCTTCTCCCTAATTCTCTTACCCTGCCACTGTAGGTCCTTTGTGTCTCAATCCCACATCACTCTGCACCCTGCAGACATCTGCCTGTCACACACCTGGCTCATCCTCCCCATGCTGTTGAGGCTTGTTTCCTGCTGGAGCCCTGATCCCTGGCTCTGAGGCTCCTCCCAGCCTCTCCATCCCTGCTTCAGTATCAACCATCTGTGACTGTTACAAGTTTCTTTGTACAAGTTACATGGAAGTGGGTGATCAAGCAGAAGAGAGGTTCCAATCCTTTCTCCACCAGGAGCAATAATGCTCATCTCTGTTCAACGTCAGTAAACTTGCAAGTAAGAGATCAGTCAAGAATGCCTTCATGGAGAAAAGATTCAATCACTTAGTACCCAACAGACACTCCAGTCCTCAAGGTTAAGGACCCAATCCTTGTGAATTATACGGTGTCTAAGCATTTCCAACCTCTGACTGAGACATCTCCTACAGTTCAAACATACCTAATGACTCTCTTCGTCCTCACTACCCACCCCAGCTCTACCTCACTACCCGCCCCAGCTCTACCTCAGTACTTGCTCTCTTATTACTTTTCTGATATTTAACAAGAGTATATGCTATGCTCTTAGTTTAAGTCTCTTAATCAGAAAATTCAAATGTTTTGCAATCAAGGTTTCTGTCATCCTGATGGTTCCCAACTAACTGTCCTGTTCCTCCCACCCATCAACTCTTCAAATTCTATTTTTCATGGGACAGAAATTGTCACAGAGATCATGGAAGACTGAGGCCACCAGTCTGGACAGCGGAGAGACTGGAGGAGCCTGAAATGAGAGCCAGTGCACATCAGCAAGCTCAGAGGCAGCCAGGAAGAGCAGATGGGATACTGGTGCCCAGTCTCAGTGCTGGTGCGTTTGCCTGCACGCAGCACCTGCCACCACGGCTCAGGGTTGTGATTTGGGCAGAAAGACCTGCTCAGGCTCGACTCAGGATATGCTTGGTATAGGCAAAATATTCCGTGAGGAACACATAAAAGGTGGCTTGCAAAGTGCAGTGCTTAGCAGGCTTCTGACTTGACCCATCAGGGGAATATTCCATATGCAGCAAAAGACTCAGCCACCACTGACACAAAGGCGAGATCTTGTCTGCATTCAATTCCACACCGTGTGATAACACCACAGCCTTTATGAAAAACCTTGCCATCATTTTTGACATTGAAAGAAGCTCCTACGATGTTTGCCTTATTGTTGCTGGAAACAGATAAACTGTTTTATCTGGCATTACAAAATAAAATAAAGGAAAAAAAGTCAGCCTAAGGCAAATAATTGGCATGGAAGCTCTTAGCCCAAACATTAAAAGTTTGGCTAAGTAGTAAGGAACTGAAAACTGAGTAATGTCTACTGCTGGTTCTCCCAGACACACCTATAATGTTCACAAGGGAGAAGTGCACTGTATGAGCTGTTCCAAAGCAGATAAAGAAATGTGTCTTTCCAGAAAAAACAAGTTGTTAGTTTCTCAGTAGGTTAAAGAAAAGTAAAAAATGCAGACAATCCACATTCAAGGGCTGTGAGAACAACAACCAAATCTTGCTAAGCTCAGAACATAACCGAACCAGCTGTAATACCTCCGTAAGAACAAATTCACATTCCAAATCAACGTCACAGTGCTACATGTGAACACAGCACAAGCTAGTTCCTTGGAAAATGTGTCATTAAAAAAAAAAAAAATGTGTTCCATAACCAAGGTTTTGGTTTTACACTAAGACTAATCATAGCATTCCTAATTAGGTCCGGTTCAAAAAAACCCTTTGTTTCCTAAAAATATGCTCAGAAACTGTTTGGTTATTTGAGTTGGCACAATGATGAGTTAGCCCACTCACAATCAGAAAATAGGAAAGTCAGTCACAGCTTTCTAATTCAATAGGATATTCTCTCAGAAGTAAAATATTATAGTTTGCAATTTGTATAAAATATATTTTTACCTAAAAGGTAAAGGAAAGGATTAAGTTAAAATAAAACATGGCTCACTCCTGCCTTTCAGAAAAGCCAATGGCAAATGTTCCACACACTTAAGTAGAACCGGTTGGGTTTCCTAATCCATCAATAGCTGAATTTTGTATCTGTCTTCCACTGATAAAACATTTACATTCGAGACAGAAAAGCAAATGGGTCAAAAATCTGCAGCATGTGGAGCCTGAGATATTTCCCCTTTCACAAAGTGTTTGATATCACAGACAGGAAAAAAGCTTTGGAAATAATCAGAAAGAGAAAGATAATATCAAACAAAAGTCAGGATTTCATGAATGAAATCCTTACTCTTTGAAAGCCAGAGGAGTCTAAGGTTACCCCTCTAACTTATTAGTTCTTCCAATAAAACATAAACCTTTTCTAGGAAATCTGACATCTTCCTGTAAGATACATGTAATTTTGGCAGACAAAAGTCCTATCCAAGTATAATAAAATCTCTAGCTGACAACTGCTGCTAAAAGTCCATATGCAAGATAAATGTGGGCATTGCACAACCCTCATTTGCTCTGAATGAGCCAGGCTGGATACTGTCAGCAGTGTCATGGTGCTCTGACACATGTGCCCAGGCAAGTTACTCACAATACCCTCATACCTGTGAAGAGCAGTGTGTGAGCAGCCCGCCAGCCTCCCCAGTCAGCTCTCTTAAAAGATGATCTCTTCTGAAAAATCTGAGAAGAGGGCACCTGTCATGCACTGAACTTCATGAAAAAATATGGCTCTGGGAGTTTCCTCTCATTTTAGAACATGTTAATACTGCATGTTAGGGTCCTTATGAATCTTCCATTTTTTTCCACCATACATGGAAGATCCATTGTAAGCCAATCTGTCCACTACCTCCCAAAGGCCCAGCTCTCCCCTCATATCTAGTACTTATCATCCATCACATACAGGCAAAGGCTATTTGCTCTTCTGCTCATCCCCTTCTCTCTGTGTCCCTATCCCTCTATACCTTTTCCATCACAGCCTTGCTTGGGTATTGCTCTAATTTGTCTTCGAGGAAGGATAAAGATGAAACATAATGTTATAAGCAAGGCACTGGAAAAACTTTCATGAGATATCATATCCTGAGTTCACCACAGCTTTCCTGTGTGGCTGGAGGAGAAGCATTAATTTCAATGAAATCCAAGTTTCACTGGAGTAACAGCAACCCTCCTCACTAACTTTCCCTCAAGGCCTTCTCCAGTGAATTTCCCCATCTCTGAGGTTTCTTTCCTTTTCATCAGAACAGTCAGTGTAGCCTTCAGCTGCCCCAGGCAAGGGAGCTGGCTCTTACTTAATCCAATGGGACAGGATCATTTCATAGATCCCACTGTGGGATCTGATCCCACAATTTCAAACAATTTAACTATTAGTAAATTCAACTTATAAATATGACCTGTGAGTAGGTAAGTATGTATAGACTTGTTTGCATTTGATACAGCCCTTGTTCTCAGCCCTCAAATTTCACTCTTCTTCTGAAGATCTGATCCTGCAAATACTCAAATGCAAGAATAATTTAATATATGATCAACCATGGCAGCATCTATGGGACTAGTCAAAGGATTCCTGGCAAAGGGTTATGGCTGACCTACACATGGCTGGATTGTGTGTAGGTAACATAAGGAAATATATATATCTCACATACTCAGCTACTGATACAGAATTTAATGTGCTCTAGGAACTGAAAAGGTAAGCTTATACAGACTTATTCATTCTATCAAGAGACTGATAATTTCTCAGGTGACCCACAAAGTACCAAATATGATCATCTGAATTAGCTAGCAGTTCAGGAATATTGATTTTAAATTGGCTCAGATAGGTTTCAACCTGAAATATATTAACTGCAATCTGTCTGCAATAGGCTAATAATAGCCTGAAATCTCTCAGCTGGCATTTCATTGTTAATGAGCTAGACAGTGCATGTTTGGGGTCCAGAGGTATTCTGGTGTCCCTAAATATCTTGTGATTTTTGTGTTGGCTCTGTTGGTTTTAAGATCATTAGGTACTGTAAACAATATACAAGCAAACACATTAACTACAATGTGCTGAGAAACAGTTCTAGCACACAGAGAAAATGACTGCCTTCAAGGCTAGGAAAAAAAACATCTCTAGCATGAAACAGTGACTGCTGGTCATGGAATTTTACAAAGAGCTTTAGTGTCTGTCCCTTTTTCAACCACAAGAAGACAGCAGACTTTCTAATGCATTTTAACAGCAATGCCATTTTTAGGAATGTATTAAATAATTAACACTAGTGTACATGCTGTAATTTGCTAAATGCTTTTCAGCTGTACAAAGACACAGTTATTTCCAAAACAAAACTAAAAATTAGCACCCAGTTGCTAATTAGCAGACTAGAAGACACATTCTTCTGACTTTCTGTCAGATTAAGCTTTCTTCACTGCTTGTGCTGCATCCCTCTCTCTGTGGCTCACAGTTCAACCATTTAGCTTACTTCTTGTTTTCTACAGAAAATGAATTTGTTTTCTATGCCATAGAATTTTTCTCTTTTTAGCACTAGCACATTATATTTTTAAAAAGAGTTTATATAATACTCTATTTGCATTTTTAATATGTTTTGTTTATTTTAAAAACCAAGAGCTGAGCATGCACATTACTAATGCAGAAAGCATAGTAATGGAAAAACAGGCCCTTATTTGTCAGCTGAAATAATGCGGGTATTCAACCAATTTTTTCCTTTTAAATTAGAAATTAAAAGGTTAAATGTACATGCTAAAATAAGCTATAACAAAAAGAGGAGGTGACTAGTGCACTAATCTCCATTTAGCTAGATACATAAACCTTCACATGATTCTTGTGGGACCTGGATGTTTAGCTCCAGGAGAATACTTTGAAACTCAGGATTTTAGTATTAATTTGATTTCCATCTAAACCCTTTTGTTAGGTAAGGGATAGAGAGCAAGTGATGAAGAGACTTAAAAAAAAAAAAAAAAGTCACCAGTGACCTTAAAAACTGCTGAATTGCATAACAATCTTAGGTCAGACATGTAGTATTGATTATTTTTTTAGGACAGTAATTCACATGAAATCCCTTGTCTTTAATAATATTTTAATGTTAATTTCATAGCTTGCATTCTTGTAAAATGTTGGAACTTCTATCAAGTCATCATCAAGTGTTTGGCTTTTTGACAGGTTTGCACAAGTCCTCAAGCAATACCATACACCTTTACATACATATAGGATACATATCCATGAAGATAATATGTGGAAATTTCACTAATACATACACATGATTATATCAATCAATTGAAAATATTTAGATTTAAGCAATTAAATAATTCTAGTATGTAGTGCAAAAATTTCAGTGTAACAATTCTTACATTTTTACACTAAATGTAACAGAAGAGTACAGCTCTGATAATAAAATGCTTGGTCCTATGAAGACAGAAATAAAAAGTTTTACTAGCTTGCTGAGAGTTTGATTCAGAAGTCATGGGACACATACAAAGTCTGATTTTCAAAACCTGTGGGAAAGGCAGTGGAACAGGCAACTGTGATTAGGCTTTTGAGAGAGTAGTGCTTCCAGCTCTTCAGTCCATGATGGACTGAATCATCCTCCTTAGTGCATTGAAACAAAAAACAAAAAACCAAAAAAACAACAGCAACAACAACAACAACAACAACAAAACAACAACAAAAAACCAAACCAAACCAAAAACAAAAACAAAAAAACAAACAGGAAAGAGGAAGGGAAAGGGAAAGGGAAAGGGAAAGGGAAAAAGAAAAGCCAACCAGATAGCACAAATGTCAGCACTTGTCTTGACTGTGCTCAATGCTGGTGGTTTTTGCATCAGGGCATTTCTCCTCTATTAGGAATGTTCATTTTCCTCTTAGGTAGCAAGGAAACTTTTGGGCTTTCACTATGAAACAAAAGTTACTAGTGAAAGTGGGCTTTCACTAGTAGCAAAACTAATTGCTACAGATTACTTACAAAAGCAATTAAAAAGGACAGAAAAAAAAAAAAATAGATGTGGGAAAGAGCATTCAAAAGTGGAGTCATTTCCAGGCAATGGCCAGAGACTAACTTAATTCTATGGGATTCTTTACCTGTGCTCTGGACATGATTCTGCTAAGGAAAAAAAAATTACTTGGATGGTTCATTTCATTGTAGATTCTAAAAGGATTTTCTCAAGCAACAGATTTCTCTTGACAACTGTATTTGGTAAAAAAAGCATAAGTGAAATCAAATGGCTTTCTTGCAAGTCACAAATACATAGATTGAAGCAGCCAAAATTTAGTCTTAAGATCCTTTCTTAAAAGAAGTTTTGGGCTTACACTCTTTGGTCTTGTAACATATTAGGAACATTAAGACAGCCATTTTCATACAACTTTGTTTCTTGGATAAGAAGACACATTTAATTTTCTTCCAACCCAATTCAGCAGCAGCTAGAGCAGAAAAAAATCCTATATTCCAGAGGGCTTCCCTGTTGCTTCAGCCTTATCATTTTTCCCCCAACTGGCCTCCAAGCTCCTGCTGACAATGCTGGCTTTGCTCGTGCTGAAAACTAGTGCAGGGCAGGGGATGACTGATGGGTGCATTGAATTAAAAACCCCTTTTCCCACAAAATGCTGTTTTTTCAAATAGTGTTGCTCCTATCTGTGTAACAGTTTTTACTCTGCATGTTGAAAAGTAAATCTGGAAAGACTTTGTAACTAGGCTTAAATATCCACTAATTAACTATAGCTAGGCTTAAATATCCACCCCTAATTATTGCACGATTAAAATAATAATGGTAGGCTTTTTTGACTAATCAAAGAAAAACAAACACTTAACTGAACATTTCACAAATATGTCATATCAATCAGCAAATAAAAAACACTTAAATTTTTATTGCAGTATTTACTTGAGTCACTGAGAGCTCTTTAAGCCATCAATGAATACAACAAACCCATTTATTTACAGCATGTTTGCTCTCATTAGGATTGAAGTGTGCACAGGAAAACAGAAAATGTTCTCTGGGATGTCTTAATAAAAACATATGTAAATAGTTGGGAAAACAAGAACAGCAGCATATAACAGCAGCAAACTTCTAAAAGAAACCTAGGTTGTTGCTGGCAGGTTTTTCCCCTATTTAAATAGACAGGTGAAAATTCCCCTTTAGGACAGTGCATGCAGAGCATGCATGGTTTCTGGAAGAAAATTATTGTACAGGATGGCTTCCAAAAATACTGTGGCTTTAATACAAAATTAGATAGCAAATATGTGAATAACAAAAGCTAAAATCCCTAAGAATAATGAGATTTATTTGATAATTGTATGAATGCAAGATAAGTATTGTCCTTTTAATTTGTGCTCTGACCACTGAGGATGCAGTTTTATGAACAGCTTTCCAGCAGCACCTGGATCTATGCAGTGAGGATCTCTGAGGTTGCTGGATAATTTGCCAGATTGTATTTCAAGTGGATTAAACCCCCAGCTCAGCTCATCAGCCACCCACAGTAAATAAATGTTTATACAGGGAAAAACATAAGGGGAGAGAAAGTAAATAAAGATGAAAAGACAGATTTCCTACAGGCATAAAGTACAGCTTCTCTTTTATTTCTTATTTTTCTTAGAGATGCTCATATTCTTGTATAACTCCTTTTTCTTTAGTGCTGGAGAGCTAAAAAATGTCAGCAAAGGAACCAGACTTGCAATAACAACATGAGCAGGTGTGGCATTGAAGTATTCAGACTCCTCACCTGACAATCTCTCAAAAAAATGCAATTTAACTCTAATGCAGTTTAACTCTTAATGCAATTTAACCAGTTAATGCAGCCTTATGGTAACCTGCTGTATGGTTCAGATAATCTGTTTGAAAAGTGAAGTGATAGATGAGACCTCCATTTGTCATATCTTCCCCTGCAGATATGTGAAGAAAAACACAGAACTCACCGTTATTCACCAGGACATGGAGTGGACAATTCTTTGCTCTAAACTGCTGCACAAATTGCCGTATAGACTTCATGGAAGCCAAATCACAGTATAAAAACTCCACTGGGAGAGAAGAGGAGATAAAAACAAAGAGACTTAAGTCAGTTACAATGATATAAAAACACAGAGACTTCAACAAGGACTCCTGTGATAACATCACTAGTAAAGTAAAAGTTTTAAAAAGAAAACAGACTTTTCAGAAACATGGGTGAATCTGGTCTCAGGTTCTTTCTTTCTCCTTGCTCCCTTCATTTCTATTTTTAAACTATTGATTCTTCACAGAGCAAATATGGGGAAAGTGGCTGTCAGGAGGTGAAGGAGGGATCAAACGAAGCAAATATGCACCAGCCCTACTGTTGTTACTTCTGCTACCACTTAGGAAGAGGCACTACAGTGCTGCAGCACTGAGATGATCAGGACATGGCAGCTGGAAATCAAATGGGGAGAGGAGAAGTCACATCAGACACTGCAAGGTTTCCCTGTGTTTCTGGTGCAAATACACTGTCCTTTGTTTTTTCCCAGATTATCTGCTGAGTAACTGTGGTTGGAATAGTTTATAAAACAAAGCTTTATTGCCAGTAGGAGAGATGAGCAGCAGCACACCCTGAACACAGCAACTCCACTGATCACTAAAAGCAAATAGAGCCCCATAGGTAATGCTGTAGCTCCTAGGAGCATCCAGGGACATTTGGTGTCCAGGTTGGCTGGGAACAACAACCAGCCATGAAAATGCCATTTAAATGTGGGTAAGAGTCATGCTGACCCTTGGCTTTGGCAGTGGCAGTGTGATTTGAGAGGAACCTACCTCACATGAATATTGTGGGTGGTATCCTGCCCATGCTGCTGATGTCAGTCAAAGAGCAGGGTGGCAGGGGCAGGGGTCTGGAAATCTGACTGCACCAATGAGATTGCTCAAGGGGCAGAGTGTCAGTGTCTCAAAATATATTTGATACCAGTATGTCTTTATTGCCAAGAAAACACATATCAAACAAGCATCTGTCCTTTTGTCCAAAGCATTACTCAGCCATCGACCTGCACTAGAATGCTACAAAATTAATTAGTCAAAATAAGAAATATTACTTAAATCCCCCAGCAGCTTTAAACCTATCAGGTCTTAAAATTCTCCTGCTGCACTTGTTCAGCTTTCAACCCCAGGCTCTCACAGCACTGTCTCATGGATTGCCTTGCCTTGCATGAAGCTATGACCAGAGTTATGAAGTGAAAAGGAGCAGTGCCCCCAGCCAACAGCAGTAGCTGTGCCCACAAAAACAATCCAAATTCTTTAGAAGCTCTGCAAAGGGGAAAAAGAAAAAGAAAAATAATGACCTTGTCCAACTGTTTTAGCCTTTAAAAAAGTATATATTGCAGGCCAGGCTTTTGGTTTGTTTCAGCATTAGCTATGTTTTAAGGAAGAAAATATGATGCTCTACCACAGATATTAGTCTCTCTTCCAGTTTCCTACTCATCACTGTGGGAACCCAAGTCAGCCATCCATTGTCAACTCCACCCTGCCAAGACACTAGGGCTCTGAGGTGGATTTGCTTGAACCTCCTCCATAAAGTGACTTTTCCAAGGAAGAGCAAAAGATGTTTCAAATTGAGAAGGTCAAACACTACTGAGCAGCCTTCCATGACTAGGTCCATCAGAGAGAAAGGCAAAGGCTGCACAAAACATCTCCCCTTGTTCACTGTGTCCTTTCAGGGTGAGCCCTTACTGTCCTGTTTCATTTCAATGAGCTCCCAGATTTCCCAAGCTGTGGCAACTTCTGCACAGATGCTCAGTCTCCAGGATGGTTTTGGCCACCACATCAAAGGACTGAGGTTTCAGGGGCTCACCATGTTTTCCTCCCTCCCTGCTGCCCTCCATCCTTCTGGCCCCAGGGCTGCTGCCCTGTGCTCCACAGGAACAGCCACCCCCTTCCTTGCACGTGGGTTCCCCCACCTCTTCTTATGAAAGAATCAGCCTTTGAAAGAAGGGGAAATTAAAGAGATACAGTTCTTCAAAAATATCTTTCTGATAGGAGGATTAAACTATCAGATAAATAGGCCCCAGTGCAGGCTGTAATAAGAAACCTTTCCTCTTACTCTCTTCTCTGGTCCATCAGGGATGTTCATCCTACCAAGGCTCTGAGCTATAATGCCTCTTTATAGCATGTCAGTACAATAAGAGATTAGGAAGGCCTGCAGGCACAACAACAAGATAAATAAAAAAAGATATTCACAACTGTTATTTAATTCCTTTCCAGGAGAACAGTTTCTTTAGTCCCCTTAGTATGAGACTTTAATAATCCTTATATATTTGGAACCTAGACAGTATTAGTCCTCTGAAATTGTCTTAGTGAATGTATATAAATTATTCAGTGGCCTTTTCCATTAAAAAACAAACAAACAAGAATGCTTAGATTCCAGTTATAAGATAGTATAAATACATTTTTTCAAAGTGGCTCTAAAGTAATAACATTACTCTCCCATGAACAGAAGTGGACAATTTCTTGATCTCTCTGCAGACCTTCAGGCACCCAGCAATTTTCTTTAATTTCACTGAAGCCCTGCACCTGGAGATGGTAAGGAAATGCAGAAGCTATTCTCTTCTGTCAATGAAGAGAGTTGCTCAGGCCATTCCTCCTGTGGCCTAGCCGCTGTATAAAACCACATGAAAGGCACTGTAATTGCTCAGATATCCAAAACCTGGTCATAATAAATTATTAATAATTAGTGCAACAATGAGTGGAGTGAAGACCTAGATGCTGACTCTGCTGTTGTTCTACTTCATTAGGCAGCTCATCAAGGAAAGAGATTAGGGAAAGTATGATCCGCTTCTTAGGAGGCAGTCACACTGCCAATGGAGGAGTCCCTTTCAATACAAAAATATTTATCTTGGTGCAGGAGGCATTAGGCCTTCATTAGCTGTGGTGTTTCATGGCACAGTGCAGGCTCCAATCGCTCCTTCATCACCAGTATGGACTCTGACAACATTATTGACTCTATTGCCACTACATGTGCTAGAAAAGCAGACCTCTGAGGACATCCACTAAGCTAAATTTTAATCTCTTCCCTTATCTGACCGTGCATTGCCAACAAAAATGGTGGTTAGATAATGTGTGCCAAGAGAGTGCTTTTTAGCCTGACCAACGCAGTCTCATCCTTCCTGATAATTAACTTTATGCTGCAGCTGTCTGATCTCCCCTCCCTTAATTTTCCAGTTCTGCACAATAAATGCTGTCCTTCATTATGACTGTACAGTGCCCAGGCTAATGGCACACTAGGCCAAGGCTATCATTACTAAACTTATTTACTTGCTTACTTGGGAAGCATGTCATCACATTCAGTATTTGTAAAGCACTTGCCATCAAAAGATCGGAACATGCTTCGGAAAGGAAAACAAACAAACAAATCAACCCTCAGACTTTTCTTTCTGCTCACAGGGCAGGAACACTAAGGGCCAGAGTCCTTGCTGGTGCTTATTCGTGTGTGGCTGCTCTCTGCCAGCGAGACGGATTCACTGGCGCAGCACCGAGGTACCGAGGCACCGCTCCCCTCGAGGATCTGTGCCAAAATGGGGCTCCACGTCGTGTGCAGGGCCTTGAGCAGAAACTCAGTTTCTTCTTCGTCCCATGGTGATTTTTTTTTTATCAGTGCACTGAAGAATTGCGAATTTAGAAGCAAAGAACAGTGGTGAGTTTTTAGAAAATTTTGAAGCATGCACAAATATACTAAGCACGGCCATTTTTTAGATGCCTTAGTTAACAAAGAGCAGTGTTTAATAATGTGAGCAAATGGCCAAACTGGACTGTGAACTAGGAATGTAACTTGAATTACTTCACGGAAACAAGAATGGCAATGTTTTTCCATATAGGATAGGTATGAGCATAAACATGTGCATTAACAGCAAGAAAACTGAAACATGCCAAAATTCTTGTGTTTTACCACAATAGTGGCCTTTCTGCTTTAGAGTTTAATAATCTAATAAGTTTTCAAAACTACCTAGTTATTTTCATTTTCCGTATGCTATTTAGTACAAGAAATGGAGCGTAAAAACTACATACAGAATAAGCCACATACAGAATATCTGCAGCTAATGCTACTGAAATATTCAAATTTCTAACTCTACCCCATTTTATCTCTCCTTTTTCTATACTACCTGCTTTCAGGTACTTCTGTAGTGACAGACATACCCATATTTCTTCCTTCTACTGGATATGTCCCGTTTTCTTATCTAAATAATTTTTTCAATGAAAGCAAGTACATCCATAGTTGTCAGACACCAGTTAAAATTTTCACTCTTAAAAATAATTTTTTATTCTTTTATTGTAATTTGATGACTCAGTTGTCAGAGACTTATTAGCAAATGAAATACAGAAGGAGCAAAATTTCCCAAAAGCCAGCCAGAGTTATTTATGCTATTAATCGCATATGAATAGATACATATATGATGGTGCTACAATTGCTGCTTTCCCTAATTGCTTTCTTTCAAACATGTATCTGCCTGGTGCAGCAACTTTTTAGCCACAGGGAAGTCAGCACAATATTTTTCTGGCTGCACCTCAAGAGGCACATACGGACCCCACAAAGCCACAGTGGCTGCCACGTGTGACACCACTGAGCTCATGTACTGTGCAGTGCCTGTTCCTGCATTTTACTCCTTTCACTTGCTTGGTCATGGTAACTAAAATGAGAGAGCCTGAATGACTGGCATCTGGTAGCTCGTGGAGAGCTTTCTGACACCCTGAGCCCCACAAAATCCAGGAGGAGGCCCAGCATTAGGAGAGCCTCACACAGCCCCTGAGTGCTCACACTCCCCTGAGCTTCCCCTTCAGGATCAACTTCCTCATTTTTGTCCACCTGCTTCTTCACACTATTACCACACCTTTCTTCACATTCAGAGCTCCCCTCCTTTGCTTTTCCACCCCAGCAGTTGACCGTGACTGCACATTTCTTCTGTGTCTGTATCACAGGGCATAAAAAGCACGAAATGGGAATTTCAGTCTGGTATGGAAGGAAAATTCAGAAGCAAAAAAGAATGGACAGATATTTCAGTGAATAATCAGGGATTGTAACTTCTGAGATGTTTACAGATCATATGAACAAAGGAAAATGCAATGTTTTGATTTCCTCAAAGACTACACCACCTAGGCTTGGTTTAGATAAGATTAAGATGAGATAAGGCCACCTACCAACTTCCACTTTTTATGCATTCATCTCTAACTCACCATGTTGAAATTTTTATGGACAGCTACAGCTCTGCTTCAGCCGAAATCGTAAGTCAAAGTCTACTTGGTTTTAGTACTTATGCCACAGCAGTTTTCTATCATGCTTTCAATGCCTTTTGTTAAAAACACATGAAGGGGATACATTCTAAGGAAAGCTGCAAGTCTGCCCAGAACTGCAGGGAGATGAGGACTACAGAAAGGATTGCTTTGCCTGTTCCTACTTGCCACACAGTGTCTGAAGATAGCAGAAGAAAGAGTTACTTCTTCAGCAAGGAACAAGTAATGCTTCCTAGACAAGATAATAAAAGATGGTGTTCAGTAGTCATGGATTCATCTTCAAAAAAGCATCTCACAGGTACATTGCATTCTGGTTCTGTATCTGCACAGAGGGGCTATTCTTTGGCATCTGCACGGCAGCAAGAAGAAATGCTGTCCTGCTCATTAACAACTGAGCATGATTCTGAGAATCTGGACAGTGCCGTGGAGACGTTTATCAGAAAGGACCCTTGACGAGTCAAAAACCTGCTAGATACTGCACTGCAGAGCTAAGGAAGCTCTGTCAGCAAGGTGGCAGATGAAAATGAAGTGGAGCAAACCTCAGGAAAGACAAAGCATGAGCTGTAGGAAGAAGACATAAGGCAGTACTGACTGGAGTCCACTTGCCTTTTTTCATCACATTGTCCTTGCTGTGAGTGGAAAATGCAAAAGCAGTTCTACACTGCTAACACAAATTTGTGGTTTATCATTCTGCCAGCTGGGTATGTGCAGCAGCACACAAAGTCCCCATCTATGAAACACAACTCCCATTAACAGAATTTTCCTACACTGTCTGGGACTCACACAAGGGCTGTGACGCAAGTTCTGCTCAGACGTGCATGATGACAGAACACTGCATGCTATTCAGGACCATAAACTGCTTACTTTAAAAGGACTTCTCAGTAAACAAAACCAAACAAAATCCTTCAGGTAAATAAGGCATGCACCAACCAACTGCATATTGAGCACAAGGAGAGGCAGCCAACATAAATGCACCAAGCACAGTGTCTCCTGATTTTGCCATGCTCCTGCCTTCATGCACTTGATGACCTCTATGGCCTTTACACCACAAGCACTATATAATCTCCTCAATTCTCCATCAGCAGTCAGAATTTTCAGGGATAAAACATTAAATCGATTAACACACAGAAAATCCTACTATGTGCAATCCTACCCATGACACTGGTCGATGCTTAATTCCAGTTGCAGTTATGGTGACAATTTGCAGAATTTTGGCTCCTAGTCTTTCAAATTATTATAAACATATTACCTTGGACCAATGCCTGCTGGGCACTTTATAAGTTCTCCCCAGTATTATTCTCTATCTTTTATTAGCCTGAATAATTTTGTGGCCCTTTATCAGACCACTGATCTTTCACAGACTATTAACAGAAATAATAAAGCATGGGTAACTCTAGAGCAGCTTTACTGTTCAAGCTGACACTTGTGATATACCACTGAAGAAGAAGACAAATGGAAGACATCCATCTGTCAAAGTGTGTGAGTGCAGCAGCACAGCTCAAAATAGTGAGCATATTTTAAGATATACCATTTGAGTATTTTTTATATTAAAAGATGCACTCACAATTTAAGGCAGCCTAGCTTGTCTACAGCCTTTCAGCAGGCAAGCAAGAGCACCTAAATTCAGCTGTTTCTTCTCTGAGTCATCCATTCTAGCACTTTTAACTTTAAAGGCAGTATAAAGAGATGAACTTCCTGTGCCTAATGTCAGCCTTTGTAAACAGCCTCCGTGTGTCACCCTCCATCCAGTTCAGAGAAACAAGAGCTCTGCATCAGTGTTACAACATAAAGAGAAATTACATTAGGCATATATTAGAAATTCATGCTTTTTTTTTTTTTGTGCTTCCTCATTAAAGTTTGAACTTTTTCTACTCAGAGAGCTACTATAAAATAAAGGCACTTTGTGGTGCCATTTCTTAACCATAGAGCTTTACCTCATTGTACTAAGAGAAATGGGGGAAAACATCTTCAGCTGGGAGCGGTTTTCTTTCTCAGACGTGGAAGAGTAAAATAAAAAAAAGAATTAGCTTTCAGAAACTGAACAGTCTGCCTTAGCTACTTCCAGCTTCCACAAGAAAAGAGAGTGGCCTAGTAGAGTGATCCTTTAACTTGTTACATTCAAGAAACACCCCAGTAGCTCTTGTGTACTAGTTAGCCAAAATGGACAAAATTTAAGGAAAAGAACAATGTTCCAGTTCCATCACTACCAGGGGCTCCCATTACTGCTAAAATGTCAGCTCATCACAGGAGGGACCCCTGAACAGCTTCACAAAGCACATTGCCAGAGTACTGGGACCTAACAGCAGTACAAAAGGGAGGCAGTCCATCTAAAGCAACACAAATGCCCAAGTGTGACTCTGCTGGTTACAACACCAGGTGGGATGTAGAATGTTTTCATTTTAGCACCGTTCATTGCAAACATGCAAGCAGTGCTTTGCTGTGTATTATCTGACATTTTCTGTGTGGTGGGGCCAGAGCTTGAAAAGAAATAAACTGCCATCACCTTGTCAGAAAAGTTACCTTGGGAGGTGATGGCAGCAGTGGGAGCTACAATCAGATCTCAGGGTGAGAAAGGTTATCTCAGCTTCCCACGGGTAAAATTTCCTCCAGATTATTCACTGGGGAGCCTCAGCTTCTTCAGAATAGCAAATATATAATAATAGGTACATATAAAGTTTCCTCATGTGCTTCCTCCTCATCAGTCCAGGTGTTCATGACCCAGGTTTCTGACTGTAGAGAGACAAAGTCCTCTGATATCCTCCCCTGTTGCTATGGGAAGACTTTGTTTTAACCCCCCTGAAGAACTGTTTTGAGAACTCCTTCCGTCACCATTTGGAGTATCTATGGGTGTGCCTTCACATAAGTCAAAAGGAAATATGACTTTGGCTCTGCACAGGAACATTCAGAGCCCTGTGAAGAAATGGTGGGAAAACGTCATGGCCACATAAATTTCAGTCTGAGCCTGATATTCAGAAGAAAAAAAAAAGTGTTGCACTGAAAATACTTCTCATATCTGTTTCTGGGGATTGAGGAAGGCAGCCTTCGTCCCGTTAACAGCTAAGCATGCTTTCTTCCCTCCAGAAGGATCAAAACCAAAAGGACATGCCCAGGTAAAATTCCTCTGCTTCACAGTGAGCTTCTGAAGATTTGACATTTAAGGACAGAAGAGAAGATGGTTTAGAATAACTTCTTTACTATTATTACCCTCATTTCAGGGGGATTGGACTGGACAATCTTTAAGAGTCCCTTCCAACCCAAACTATTCTATGATTCTGTATACCTTTAGACGTATTTTCCTCTTGCTCCCTGGTGAACACCTTTTTATATTAAATTTCATTGCTGTATTTTGTGAATTGGAGGTTTTTTTTCCTCTCAGGTGGGATTTACTCCTTGGAATGGCTTAACTCTACACTGTGACTTATATCTCATTTAAAACCTAAAAATATACGGTACATATGCGATGCACACAACACAGTGTCCTCTATTGGCACTCTGTGTCGGGACTGAAACTCAAGTGAAGAGCTTTTTGGATGTAATACAGAGTCAAGCTGTTAATGAAGATAAAAGTCAGCAGGGCTTATACAAGATGACAAAAGGAGAATGTACTTCAGAGCAAGCTAGGAATGTGTTTCTTCCTAGACATTATGCTGAGACCTCAACTGATTTAAACTGGTGTAGTTTTGCTAAGTATATGGAACTCTCATTTGTTTCCAGTTTCTCAGCTCTGGATTTGCACATTCCCAATGCATCTTGGGTTGCATAGCTTCAAAGTTAAAATATCAAATCACTTGTATGATTTGATGATCAAGGAGGTGCACAAGCATGTGAAAGAGACGTGGCAAAAAAGGGCCAGAGACTTTTTGCTGGTAGTCTTCTCCTTCAGAATATTTTATTAGATGAGTATGCTGACTAAAACAAGCACCGAGGTTCATCTTGAGCTGTTTCTGTCTCAACTTGAAGAATTTTTTTTCTACGTCAACAGCTTACTTTTCACAAGAAATTTAAATTTATTTATTTATTCAAAACATTTTCTCCAAGCTAGCCGAACCCTACCAAATTCAATTCAGTTTCAAATTAGGTACCTTGCTCGTATCTGTACACCCCTGCATCTTGCTTCCCTCAGCCTCCCTAATTTATTTAACTTTTAGTGTGAAAGAAGCCCTCACATTCCCAATGCATACATTTTGGAGTGAGAATCAACATGAGCTTCAGTGAAAAACAGGCTGTTCAGAAAGTGAGGGGTTTCTAAAACAGGGCCTTAATTACAGACACTCATAGAGCCATAATGTTTGTGAAACTGACTTTTTGTTTTAGTTGCTACAATAACAAACCTCCAAATCAAATAAATCTGCTTTTGGACTGAAATCAGCTTAGTGCTGATGATACCCCAGTTCCCACAGTAGCCCAGGACTGAGCTGGGCCACTTGGTCATTGTTGATGCAGGTCTGGCTTCTGTCATGGATGTAATTGTCAAGAGACGTGAACTGACTTGTAACCTTCAGTCTTGTAAATTTTACCTTCCATTCTAGATTTAAGTATCAAATGTTTCAGACAAAATTCAGAATGCAACCAGCATGTTCTAGTCTGTCATGCAGGAGCTTCTTTCCATAAGCCAATATCAAGTACATACTTGGAGATCTGAAATAAATCACCTCTAGTAGGACGTTTGTTAGTCTGTCTAGATATTTCATAGATAATATCAAATTTTGATTCTTGGACAGACTTTAATACCAGAGAATCATTATGTGATGGCAAAACAGATCTCCCATTGGCTACATTTCCTGAAAAGAACATACATTTTCTGAGAATATTTGCTTACTTTTTCAAAGCCACAAAAATAAAAACCTCTGGTGTGAAGAAGCATGTTTGTAATAAGCTTTGGTATTACCGCAAAAACACCTCAGCAAATATTCTGCTTCACACCCTGTGAGGTACCACAGAGAGGCTGATAATGTCTCTGCTTTGTAGTACTTCAAGGATAGAAACCTTGCAGGTCTAAAGAAAATAAAAAAGAAGGGAATAATATTTCCAAGCCTCAGGCAAGAACAACTTTGCGTTGTCCAAAATACAACATCTAGACATGAGAACTATCCATAAAACATACTTCGACAAAGACTACCTTCCTTTTCCCCAGAGGTTTTCTGCTTTTCCCTCTCATGTCAGTCCTAGTGCTCATGAGGCAAGGTTGAGGGGCTCTCAGATCCAGATTCAATCCACTTTTTCTTTTTTTTTTCTCTTTATTTGGAGATATTCTTTTCATGGATAATCAAGTCACTGCTCGCCTGTGGCAGCAGAGGTAGCAAATGTGGCAGAGAGGAGGCAACAGGAGCAGGTAGCAGGGGTGAGGAAACAGCAAAAGGCCAGGGCTACCCCTTCAGATTTAGGGCCAGGTTAATCACAGCTCACCTGGTTTCACCCAGTGGTGTGGCCACTCTCCCTCACAACCTTGCCCCACTTCATTCCACCCACACAGGTCTGCTGGCGCAACTGCTTCTCCTGGTTCATGCCAACCTACACCTGGGACGTTACCTGGGTTATGGTAAGGGAATATCAATAACCTTGCATAGCAGTGCTGTCGTCCTTTCCCACCCCTCCAAGAATCAAGATTCATAGGCTTAGTTTTTCCTTTTCTTCAGATCTGACACATAACTCTTTCTCTTTCATGCTTAAGCAAGCTTAGGTCTGTAGAGGGCTTCTAAGATATGATTCATCTGACCTGTTTCACAAATCTAGTTTAAGATGAGATGAATCATGTCTTACAACTATTTATTCTTCTCCACGGACTGCAAAAGAAGCTTGGGGACACTGACTCAGATTAAAATGTCTGCATTATGAACCTCAAAAGTTAGGTCATTTGAATCCTAGTGTTCAGTTTCAACTACTAATGAACAAACAGAAAAGAGGTGAAAAAATCAGAGAACAGGGAATGTGTGCAGATGACTCAGTGTTATTCACCATACTCAAGCTTTGGAAAAAAAATAAAAAGAGTGAGAACTTCCAGAAGAATCTTGCCAAAGGCTCATAGATAGCTGTAACACAAAGAAAATTCATGCTGGAAAAAGATAAGAAGCCTTGCAGGGCGTGTTTAAATTCTTCCCTTATTGTGAATGCCTCTGAAATAACTGTGACTTCTTAACAGAAAATTTGAGATACTGCTGCACACTCTAATTGACAAACACATCCCAAAAGTCAAAGATGGCAAAGATAATTGTAGTGGCTGGTTTTGGTGGAATTGTGCATGTACACGTGTGTAACTGAGACTGAGCTTAAGCAAACTACAAGACATCATAATTTTTACAATAATGACAGAATAGCTATGCATCCCAGGTGAGAACTGGCAGCTTTGTTGCTGCTCTATAAATCACACACCTCTCACAGCTACTAATCTGCTGCAGAGATCTTTCAGGCTAGCAAAGTGACAGGAAAAAGAAGTGCAGAAGAATAAAATGCTAAGAATAGAACCAGTCTCTTGATTGCTGCTTCACAGGCTGCCCTGTACACTGGATCCCACCTCCTTTCTCTTTTTACTTTCTATACAAATAGGGTTTTTTTGTTGTTGTTTTTTTTGTTGGTTTTTTTTTTTTGGTTGGTTGGGTGGTTGTTTTTTTTTTTTTTTAATGAATGTATTACTATAAAAAAGGCTTTAGTTTTTTTTTTTTTTTTTTCTTTGAGCTGGATTCATCTTTAGGAAACTTTAGATCTTTCCCCTCACACCTTCCTGTTTTTGTTACTTTGTTATTCTTCTCGTCTCACTTCCCTTGCTGGTCCTCCAGAACTTTTAACATGATCACTCTAATGTGGTGTCCCTAATCAGTAATGTGGCTTTAAAGCAATTATCTTTCATAGCACTTCACTGCTAATGCTGACCTGGAATTTCAGGCAATGTCAGCCAGAGCTGCTGAGCAAGGAGCCACAGGATTCTTCTCCATCTCAGTATTCAGTGCTTCTGGTATTTTCATTCTCCTTGAAGGCAAACTGACTTTTGGATATCTGTATATTTCTTGCCTTTAGAAATATGCATCCTGTGTATTGTTCAGTATTGGCTCATAAGTACTTATGCTGATAAGTACTTATTGCTGATAAGTACTTTATTAGACATTTTGTGAAAATTTTTTCTTTTGTTAGAAAAAGTAACCCTGGGAAGGCTACGTCTGGCTGGAAAAGGTATATTCATTTGGGAACTATTTACAAAAAAAACCAGATACTTTTAACTGTCTATAACCCCCTTTCTTTTCAAGAAAAACAAAAACAAACTATTTTTTCCTAAAGGTGCATCTTGGGGGAGGTACCAGGTGAACAAAAAGAGGATACTGAAGTCTTTCTCCTATTCAAAAATCCAACTTGTGCATTACAGTCTTTTTCCACTGCTCTTTACACCAGCTTTAGGGAAAGAACTACCTGTACAGGTAAGTCTTTGCATTCCCATTCAGTATCCGGACTTTATGGAGATACTTCATTAGCTAAACTAATTTTTAAAAGATATTGGTGAGATAGTTCTCCAGATCTGAATTTCTCACCTGCAGAAGGGACACAAGGTATGGATCAACACGTCAGTTGTACTACAGGGAAGGCAGCCAAGCTTGCTGAAAGGTGAAAAGAGATGTATAGCACAGTTAAACATATAAGAAGGGCATGACTCTATTTCTATGCACACCTGCTCCTTCCTTAGCAGGAAGGAGACCAGCATCAGAATGCTCTGTCTTTTAAAAGGCAAAAGTCACAGCACTGTTTTTTCCTTTGGTGCACACCCTTCAGGGAAAAGCCTTTAAGAGAGGTGAGGAAGAAAATGGATTCTCATTTGTCTGCTTATTCCCAAGTAAAACTCAATACAGTTAAAATGGATTTTTCCCCATTCTCTAACCTAAGAAAAATAAACACAGAAAAAACAAACCTCTTTTAAATTTTGCATCCTCTGCAGGGAATTAATAATGTATGAAATTATTCTTCCTATGCTTTCTGATGTATTATTGGCATTTACTTAATGAAAAAGCTAGAAATTCTCCTCACCATAGACTGCTATTTCTAATTCAGTGAAAACTATGATCCTGACACTATGAATAAGGGAATTAGAGATCTGCACCTGGCAGGATACTGGATCTGAGAAAATAAAGGTTTTGGATTTCTGCATATTGATAAACTAGAATTTTTTGGGAAGATAACCCCACACACACATACTGGGAAAAAAATAACAGATAACTTTTATTCACTTGAGCATGAGATTCTAGCAGACAACCTTTAACAGCAGGTCTGGATCTGAATGGTACTGTTTGAATACATTTTGAATTGCTGCAGAGCTCCAGATTAATAGTGCTGCAAGATCAAAAGTCTGTGATGCAAAATTTTAGTGTTGCAAGTCATAACATATAAAACCCACACTGCCTGCTTTTAGCAGATTCTCCCTCGCCAAAGTGCCTCCTTAAGCCTGTGTTTATGGTTCAGCTCCACATCTGTAAAAGGCTGAATTTGGCCTCCAATGCCACGGGAGGCATTGTACAACTCACCCTGGTGCTAGGAAGGGTAGTGGGTCTCCTTCCTGCCCTCCCTCTCCTACCAGGAAAGGGCAGCCCAGATGAGCTGATGCCCACCTGGGAAAACATGTCAGCTCTGCCTGGGAAAAATGGGGAGTGGGGCTGCTGTGAGATTTGGAGCAACCACCCAGCCCTGGTGTCACTTGTTCTTCCTCTGAGGAGTGACAGATTCCCTCAGCTGTTATTTTGGGGGGGCGAAGTAAATTTCGTTGGCCATGTATAAAGCTCTGGAACAGCACATTTCTAATAGGTAGGTAGAGTGCTAATTTAATGGTAAATTATATATTTGGGTTAGCAGCTTGGCTGCTTTGTTGTTTGGTTCTGTCAGACAACTTGGATGGCGGCCATCAGCTCTCTGTGATTTATCTCTATTTAATTTTTCCACTTTTTCAGACCTTTGGCTGTTGGTAATTCAATTTCTGGCAACTGCAGACCTTCACTCCCTATTATAAGTTACACCCCAAGGCAGACATACTGCCATCTGCACTGCATCGGTGGTGGTAGCTAGTGGATGCAGAGAGGCAAGTGTCCAGATGCCACTCGGGCTCTGAAAGAGCTTTAATGTACAAATGACTGTTTGGATTAGAAATATTATCTAAATCCAAATATGAGCCCCTCAAAAACATTAGGGTACTCTCCCAAGGGATAGCTCTGTACTCCACTTTTACACTTTGCTTGTCCTGTCAGCTTTCACGGATGAGGAAAACTAAGTATTTTCCTTTGCTCAGCCTCCAAAATCATCAAAGGAGGAACTAATCCCCATCCAGTCATCCTTCAAACACACTCACTTCACTTCCCACATCTTCCCTGATCCTCTCCTCCCAATCTCCATGCTCTCCAGAAAAAATCTTCTTTTGGGAGATTCGTGCTTACAGCAAATCATCAGCTGCTGCTTTCCTTAGAAATATATCTCATTCCCAGCTCCTGGCAGCAGCTCTCCACAGGTGGCAGGCACGGAGCAGTGCCACGAGGTGCTGCTGCTCTTAAGAGCAGGTAGACTTCATCCCCTGTCCAGCAAGCCTGAAAATGATACTAGTCTTGACCTGAATTAAAGTGGGATGATTATATTAAAGGCATAAATTACCTCAAAATCTTTCTAAAAAGCTCAGAAAGACATCACCTACTGTGAGGTGGGAAGACAATTCAGGAATGCTCAGATCAGCACCAGTATAGCCCATCTTTCTGACCTCCTGCATGACACAGGAGTGTGTGTGACCCCACACTCACTCACTCCTGAGTCAAACCTATAATTTCTCAGTGAGCTGTGGCACAGCTTGATGAGCTACTAGCAAGAAACAGGGATGCTGCTACTCCACGAGCTGGTTATCCTGAGATGTAGAAAGCCTATGCAAACATGGTTACATCTTCCTGTCCTCTGATGAGAAAGGGGGACTGCACTGGTTATCCTGCATGATAACCAAGGGGGTGGAGAGTTGTTCAGGACACCACCAGAGAATTCCTTTGATTCTTTTTATGCCTCCTTGGATAAATATTTTAATGTTGAACTGCAGGTTTATTGGCATCTCCTGAGCAGAGGTATTATCCAGGCAGTGTTTCAGCTGTCTCTACCCAAAGGCTCCAGCATCTGTCTGATAATGTATCTTTAAACTTTCTGGACTTCACAGTGAGCATGTGAACATTTCATTTGCTCCTTGTTGATAGGCACAGCTACTTATAATGCACATGCAAACAGCCTGGGTGGGCAACAGCCCACCATACTCAGCTTTCATTTCTGTTTTAGGGCTACCTTCTCAAAGAGAATAGGTGAAGTGGGGAAGATGTCAGGCTCTCTAACACCCATCCTCTGATAAACTGTTCTGAAAGTCATGAAAAAAAGGCTAAATCGATCCTGAGTATTTCCTATTTAAAAAAACCTCCATTTTTGTTCTCTAAAGACATCTTTGCTGTTGCCTCAGCAAAGTTAATAAAAAAGAAAGGGAAGCCCAAGCCAGAGAGAACAGAAAACAATTTAAAGACATTTGGGGAATGTGGAATTAAATTCTGCTGGAGGGCAATATTCCCTTTCCACATAATTTTGTTTTTGTAGAGTAAAAGACTTGTTACGGCTTGGCAATGCTTTTTAAGAGATCTAAATTTCTAACAGAAAACAAACCCTTTAAGATGCTTGACTTTCATTGTTTCAAATTATTACATTCTTTAGCTCTAGTCAAGATGGTTTTGATATTTTAATATCTATTTTATTAACATAAGCAGAAGTTGCATTGTGTCTGCATAACATGTGACTCAAAGCAATTATTTTATACTACTTTAATGTAGGACTGTTTTAAAAAATGTATCAAAAAACCTGTGAAAGCAATTTGTAGCTCAGCAAAGATTTTCAAAAAATGAAGAAATCAAGAAGAAAAAGGTTTTAAAAAGGTACTTTACTCAATATCATTCTACTTACAGAAGCAGCAGGTAAAGCAGCAATATTGTCCAAATTTATCACTTTCGTATTTTAAGAAGACTTTCAAACACTCAGAAAGTGAAGCACAGACTGCAGAGCCTTAAAAGCCATGGCTCTAGAAAAGCCACTAGTCATGAAAAACTTTGACCTAAGTGTTCAGGTGAGCCAGCAAAGATTAATGTACAACATGGTTTATATACTTGAAACATCACAAGGTTAGAAGAAGAATAGAAAAAGTGAGATTGTTTTCTACAAGTAGCGAGAATCCTGCAGGCCTTTGCTGCAGTTACAGTTTAGTGGGATCCCTTTGAAGCCAAAGGATGAGCTGTCCTGTGCAAGAACATCAAAGTAGTCAAATAATGACACATTGGTGTGGCAAATGCTCTGGCTTTCCCTTATCTGTTCATAGCTCTGCATTTCTGCAGGGCAATGTGGAGAGCATAGCAATGTGCACAGGGATGGCCTGACAGATACGAGTACTTGTCCGTGCTGATAACAAATGGCACAATTATCAGATTCACAACAAAGCACGGAACTGAAAAATTACTAATTCAGTGTTCATATCACATTACCCAATCTACCTGAAAAGAATGCAGTGGGAAAAGCTGTTATGAATTTTGAAAAAGTGCTAAAAAAATCATTGGACCGTGCAAAAGACATCTCCCTAAGCTATGAGCCGTTTCCTGGCCACTTATCACATTTATTCCAGCAGTCTGTGGGATCGATCCGTTAAAATGTAGCATTAGCTGGGGAAGGTATTCAGTGCTATCTGAATCTTTGAGAGCTCCTTGACTCCAAGATTTCAAACAGCTTTGTAAGCAAAAGTGACAGTGTTTGTCAGGAAGGGTAAAATACAGGAAAATAATTATATACACTTGTAGTTAATTATTTCACTATTGAAATGCAAAAATTGATCTGTGAAAAATAATTATTAAGAACTCTTAAGAGTGAAAATACAATGGCAGTTTTCTAAATTAATTTAACAGTTGACTTACTTTAATTAGTGATAAATTGTTTACTGCAAGTTTCTTTAATCACCTTCTATTTACACATGGGAGCCCCAGTCTTGGTTGAGTCATAGAAATCACTGTAATAATAAACAATGCAAGATATTATCTAATCCTTATGGGTTTGTGTTTGTTTTTGGAAGACACAGCAAAAGTATTGGAAGGATTGGATTATTTTTATTTTACTTTATTAAGTTATATGCAAACCACCTATTTGAATTTAAATTTAGGGAGCATGGAGTGAGCAGACCTTTTCAAATCATGGGCATATCCACATGCCCTATGTCATATCCCCCCATCAAAACCTCATCAACTTCTACTTGAAATACATCTTTTCTTGCAGTATTATGGGAAGCCTAAGTCATAATTTCACTTATCCAGCTGATGGGAAAATAACTTCTAACCTTCTAACCTTCATGGCTAGTTTACACCTCATTGGTTTTGTAAATTGCCTTTTACTACGAATGTGCTTCTACTGGTTTCATTATTTGTCCTAGTGACAAATATCCATGAGCAGCAAGAGCATCCTCTCTCACATTTAATTATTTTTGGACAAAGCCAGTGAAGCTCACTTAGTCCTTTTTTTGTTAAAGCAGACTCTCTTTACCTCAGAAAGCCTCCTCCATTTCAGTTTCAGATCATTTTACTGAACTTGAAGAGCAGGCCAGTACTTTGTATTTTAAATAGAATGTAATGTAAGTTGAATATTTCCTAATTTCCTTTGGGTATACACCACCAAATACATCTTAGGATCATTTGTCTTCTCCACAGATATGTGAAAGCTTAAACCACTACAGACATGGCTTCTCTTTGTCACCTTTAGTCATCCTAGTAACACTGAATACACAGATGTCCTCCTTTTCCTCGCTATTTTTAACAGAGTTTATAGCTTTGAGTTTATAGCTAAAATCTTATTTTATGTTACAGCTCAGGGAAGGCTTTTGATACCAGACAGACAAAAAATCATCTCAGTATTAATATTTTGCAGCTTATTAGCACAGCATACTTCTGCTGAATTTCATTGCACCACACAGAGCTTCATTTAAAATGATTAAAATTTAATATCAAGACATTCAACTAAGCTATTCTGGAAAATCTGCCATTAAAATTCGTTTAAGTTTCATCACACCAATCCATGGAAAAATCAACTATGACAGGCTCACGAAAGTTCACATTTAAATAATGCTCTTTATACCCATACAGAGCACATAGAAAAAGTCAGCACCAAATATTACAGCAACTTCTAAACACACTACCCCTTCTTTGCTCAGTCTTTGGGGGTGTATGGGAAGCAAAATGGGAGAGCAGAAGAAAGGGCAGTGCTTCGAGGTAAAGGTTTCTGATCTCATTGAATGGAAAAACACCAGATAAAACATGTCAAGAATGCAAATGAAAATGAAGACTGTTTCCACAATGTATAATAAGCCATAGTAATGTGAATAATAAAACTGCAGCATTTACTTTGGCTTTAATTTTTGTTGGAAGGAGATTAATCAAACAGCAAAGTTTTGAACAACTTTTTTTCTCAACCATGTCTGGTGACCAGGAGGAACTGTGAGAAAAGATAAGCATGAAGACGGTTGGAATTTTGGGTATTTCTTTTTTTTTTGTCTGGACTTGGTGGCGGTAGAGGTTTCTTTGGTGATGTTTTTGGGTTTTGTTTTTATTGTTGTTGATTTGGGTTTTGGCTGGGTGTTTTGGGGAGGCAGACGTTTGTTTGTGGGATTTTCTTCTATTTTTTGAATGGTAATAATTTATTTTAAAACCTGTTTCCAGTTTTATCAACATTTCTTAGCTCTTGGAGGGCTGCGTCTCTATTTTTGACTTGCATTCTCATCAGAGGAATCAAAGTGCTCCAGACACACTGTCCCAATCAAAACCAGCAGACCTGCAGCTACTCTGGCCTGGCTGAGTTCCTGGCAAGCAAGCTCCAGTTCTGGAACTACATAGCCATAGGAATAAACTTTACTTTCCTCACTGCAAACTTCTTTAATATTTTTGATTGTTCCCCCACTCCTGTTGGATAAACCATATTAAGACAAACTATATTGAGTTTTTACATATTTTTTGTATTCCCTTTGTCACTATGGTACATTGCCCTACCAATGTGTATGTCCTATCACAATTTCCATTAATACATCATATCTCCTTTGATTTATGACTTTTTTTCTACTGTCAAATCATATCCCTCTTAACCGCATTCTTAGTTATAACGGGAGAGGGAATCGGTGATTCAAAGCTTCTTTTCATTATTCCTTCATATTTTGCACCTGCCACAGAAAGAATTGTTTTTTCCCAGTGTACAGATAGCTCTTGCACTTGTGCTCTGTGCAAGCTGTGGTGGGTAATTGAAATCCATCTGCTCATGAGTGATTGCTACATCCAAACCAAAAAATCACTATATTTTCCTCCTGCTTCCTGCAGCTACCTGTGGGGGCAGATGTCCCTCCTTTGGCCCAAGTCTCTGTCCTGTTGTTTAAACATACACCCCGCTGTCACTCCTTCTCCAGCATGGGCCAGACCTGGGGGATCCCAGAGCAATCGGTGGAACATTGAAGAGGTCATCTTCGTTCCATCAGACCTGTGACCAGGGTCAGGATGGACAAGCTTGCTCTAACCCTAGCCCCTCAAAACTTGTGAATCCAGCCCTGACATCTCACAGGAGTCACTCTACTCCAGTGCTGTCACTTGTGAACATATTCTTACTCTGGCCCGATGCTTATGGATTAGAAAATGCATGGTATGCTAAAGGACATGAATGGCAGGTAGGTTGCATTTGATCTTTGTTTTCTATTTTTCCCTTAATGAAATTCTGTTATGTTGGAAAGAATTTTAACAAAATGTATGCAGGAAACAAGCAGAAATTGTTTTAAAATTAGATTTAATTATACATTAACTGTGAGTCTCATATGCAATGACCTGGTACAATACTTAACATGTTTATCATTAGAAATTTAATGATAAAAACAACCAAAAAATGCTTTTGGTCCCTCTAACAGTTGGATAAAAGCATAATTTAATTGGCTTATTAATGGGTAGAAAGTCAGAGGGATCCAGGAATGTGATTATCTGCCTAGAGGATTAGAATAAACAACTATGACGAGAAAACAAAAATGTTTATATTTCCACTTTCTCAGATGATAATTCTTAGCAGTTACATAGAATACAAGTACTAAAAAAGTATATGACTTCCCCAGTGTTATATTTGTCAGAGGTACCTTGAAGAGTGGTAGCTGGAGATGTTTTGTGATGTTCCTGTTTGCTGCAAAAGTCTGTGTCCAGATAAAATAATCATCCATGAGAGACTGAATTCTTTGTGCATTCTACTTCTACAATGATGTTGAAAAATGAAATTGATTTACCTGCTTATCTATTCTGGCTTTTGTTCTTTTGCTAAGAATCCATTGACCCATGTAACTATTTTCTTATTCACCTCATAACAGTTTTCTCAGAGAGTTGGTGAGCTCATTAATTTATATTTCAGAACCAGAAACCCCTCCTTCAGAAAGGAAAGCTATTTTGATCTAAGACTAGACAAGATGAAAAATTCATCTCTTCTGGAAATTTTTATTTCATTTATTTTGTTTTATCAGCCTTGTTATTCAACCAAATTTCTCATTTGACCTTATCTGCTTTTAACTGAAGGACATAAATCCAATGATACCCTCCCTGTTCAAGTTTTTCAATCTAATTCTAGTCTTCACAGTATACCACACATTACACAATCACTGCTATAACCATCCAAAATGTTGTATTACAACTAGCTGGTTTTCAGCTCTCTCTAACATATTCTTAGCTGCTTTCTGTTGTGCCTTTTATTTTTCCTACTGCTGTTAACAGCCCTTTAGTTTTAGTACTTTTTGCATTTTTTCTCTTAAAATTTATGACAACGGACTCTGCTATTCCAAGGAAAATCTACATGGTCAGGCAGAAACTCAACACAGATTTTTTGCCTGGGGTGTAAACTGGCAGGATGCAAGCTGGCTCTGGTCTGGAATTTGATGTAGAGTTGTACATAAGCAAATACACTTGGCCAATACTTGGATAACATCTAATTTTCCCCTTAAGGCACTTTCTCCAGTTCTTCAGTCATTTCCTTGTATGTGTATGCATACATGTACGTATGCACACACATACATATTTTGTTGCAGCAAGTCTGATTTTTGTAGTATCATTTCAGGGACTTAAGGTGCTTCTCCTTCCTTTGATTTTGTACAGCACTTCACAGAGTAAGCATTCTTGACTTCCTTAATCTTAGGGTCGTATTTTTTTGATCCATTGCTGGCTTAGGGTTGTTTTCCTTTTTTTTTCCTTTTTTCCCCAGGAAGAAAGAGATTGATGCATACAATTATCAGGAGCACACAGAAAATGAGTTAAGGCAAATTCTTGACTTGCCTGCTTTTGTGTGGCCTATGGGTTATCCCAATTTATTATGGTTAACAGTGAAATTACTCTAATGCAAAGCAAGTAATTTCACAGGTTGGGATTTGAGGGGTGGGATTTCAGTTTTTCTTTTCCAGGCCAAACTGTAATTCTGCCAATTGGAGCCACCTCACTCAGCCCCCAGAAACCACCCACTTCCAATGAAACATCAGCAGAGAATATTTTCTAGCCAGCACTTTGCATCAACACTGTTCATGCAGCTGAGAAGCAGCTGGCCAGATTTTAATTGAGCTTTTCCAAGTAATGGACCTCAGCATGGGATCAAGCACAAAGAAGATACGAAGCAACTGAAAAGGAGAGGAGGTGACAGACATTCAAATGGAAAATAAAGCAGCGGTAGCTGCTGTGGGCAGGTGTCTCAGAGATCTGCAGCAAATTTCAGTCTGGAATGCCTGGATGATACCTCTTCACACCTGGCCTCCTGAGGTTACACACAATCCTTCTGGAGTGTTTTCTCCCCGTGGCGGCTCCCGCACCTCTACCAAGGATGCAGGCTGCACGCTGGGGCTCGAGCACCCTGGGCTCTGCTCTTCACTGTGCTGCCCATTGGGGCTGTATCCCCTGGTGCCCGTGGGGCAAGCACCCTCCTTCTGCTGCAAACAACCCCTTGTTCCTTGTGTCAGCAGCCACCAAACATGTCAACACTCTCCATCGCCCTTAAGACACCCAAACTGTGGAAGACTGATGGAGGCTGTAATGCAATTCAAACCCAACGTGTTTTGGAGACACTGTGCTGTGATGAAACAGTGCAAGAAACTCATCTTCTAGGAAAATAATCCTCATTAGATGAAAAATACATGGAAACAGCTACAAAAAATATGTCAGAACTGTACTGCAGGGTTTCAGTATCATTCGCCTCATACTCATTACTGAAATTAATTCACAAGACTTGCCATGATATGCTGATAGGACACAACTGTGATACTTTAGGCTGTTGTTAAGAATTCAAAACATGACAATCATAACAGTTCTCTTTATATACAATTAGAACATTCGTTTGCTTGTTCATCACAAAATTAGGTAGTAGAAGCAACCAGAAGCTAGGAAAGCAGCCAAGCAATAAAATTGATTGATTGCCCAAACACATAAAAATCATATCCACAGCTTTCAAGCATTCTCTCAAAAGCAGAAAATCAGCTCTTCAACATTCCCAAACAACCTGGTTAGACAGGGTGGCAAACTTGCTGTTTTATGGAAGACAAAGTTTGTCTGTGAGGCGTGGCTTGCACAATTACTGGTTGCTCAAAATAGTGTACACCTCCATAAGTCTGTCTCTGTTTAAACTAATTACCAGAAATTATTCAGAAATGTCATTTTTCTTTATTCTTCAATTAAATCAGACATACAGCAGTGTGTTGAGGGAAAACATACAAGTCACATCACCTATGTTTTCTTTCCAAAAAGATGCACTCATTTTACTTTTCAACTGCTTCTTTCATAAGGCTACAGACCACTTCCCCCATCAGTTTTATTTGGTTCACACATTACAGTCAAAGTGGATCAATCCTTACAAGCAAAGGGTCCAGATTTCAAGTTATATCCATTTCTCCTGGACTGCCACATCATTCTCTCAAAGTCAACATTGTCCAAACCAAGTATTATACAAGAATTTATACTATGAATGGGGTATAAATTGCAGAAATGGAAGCAAATTTGGTATACTCACAGGAAGATTTTTCAGTGAAAGGCTGCTATATTCAACCTCTAGTTGCAATCAGAAGAATAAGAAGAACTATTCAAAACTGGGCAAATAATTCAACTAAAGGTATTTTAATTAAGCAAACTAACTGTTTTTTCATTGAAAGAAATCCCAATAAGAAATCTGAATTCAGGGCCGGAGAGGGTGCTGAACACAACTCTCTGTGTTCTAGCCAAAGTCATCTCAAAAACTGTTTCTGATTCTCACTGACTGAATCAAGGCCACAGTTGTACATTCAAAATTCACATTGGTTTTCGTTATTATTATGTGTGACAGCCTTAGTCAATATGAAGGATCAGAATTAATGGCACAGAGCATTCAGAAGGATTCAGTGTCTTGCCCTGGCAGAAGCTATTGAAATCCTTTCCAGGCTCTGATGAAGAAAACAAATTACTGCTGACAGGTCCAAAAACTTGTTGAAATACTTTTTACAGGAGAAGTTGCTTATGAGACAAAAATATAACAAATATATGGCAATAAATATCTTCAAAGACTTTTGTAAGTATTAACTAACAAAAATTAATTTCACTAAATCTTCTACTTGACTCTTAAGTGGTTGGTTAAACAAAACAGCCAAACAAACCTACCTGCATGCTTAAACTAGAGCTTCTGAAACAGATTTGATCCACATTAATTACTAAAAATAATAAAGCATCATGAATTTTACCTACATATATTGAATGAACATTACTCAGCAACCTCTGAACTCTAAGAGTTGCAATAGGCCTTTTGGTTTTTAAATTGTGGTTCAGTTTTCCATATCATTGTAATTACTGCAGCTGCATTGTTGCCAGCAAAATCCTAGACTCTAAGCTCTTGGCTATGACAGCACATCTAAGTAATCACCATGGAATACTAGGCTAAACTCAAACAGGTTTCTTTTTATGAGCTATATACATGAGCAAAGGCTAGAGCATGTTTAAACAAAGCAAATCAATTCAAGTCAAGCCTCCCTACCTAATAGATTCACACAGCTTATTAAGAAGAGCAAACATGCCTTAATGAAGAACACCCATCTTCTATATGAGAGAAATAAGGTCTTGGTTGTGCTATCCAGGCAAGGCAGGGCATAGCCCCAGTTTCAGGATGTCTCAGGGCTCAGAGAAGCAAATCCATTATGCAATGAGTTCACTGTGGACTTCTCACTCCTCTGCCCATTGTTTGCTGTCCTACTTTGCTACCTAGCAGAGCTGTCTTGATTAGCTGATGACTCCTCACTGGATACATCACCCTTTGCAGCATAGCAGGAGTCATGGCTAAAGTGACTTTTTATTCACCTGGGCTTTTCAAATGACAGGACAGCTTCTTTCACTTCCCCTTCTAGAAAATCCCCATGTAATTCAGAAACTTGTAAGGTGTAAACAAATATTGGCTCTAAAGAAATATTTAGAGTAATATTCTTAGTCAGTGGAAACTACCACCATCATTTCCTATAATGAAAACTCTTCCTTTCACATATTTTATTCTAACCCCAGTAAAACTTGAAGAAATTGTCAATGTAAGTTGGTCAACAACTGTGTCATCCTTGGACTGTGACACCTCAGATGCTACGAGCTTTTTCCACTGACTTGTCCATTACAGGAAACAACTGTAATGGCTCTAATTTGTCTGTGAGGCAGCCATCACCAAGCTAGGGCCTGTGAGTGGTGAATGCCACACTACCAACATTCTTTTTAAAAGGTACTCAGACACACAGATTTGGAGGCAACAGCTCCAAACCAAGAAACCCTACTCTCCTTAGATTATACCATATTTGGGTAGGAAGGTAGTCAGGGTATTACAAATTGCATCTTTGAGAAGAGACAGTTGGTCTGATTTTCCTTGTATTTTGCCCCAGTAGTTGTAAGTATGGACAGCAAAGGCCATAGAAGTGTGGATAAAAGGCTATTGTTTTAATTTGCAGCACTTAACAACTCCTTAACCATGGTGAATTTGTCCAGAAGAGTGACTAGAATGAACTGGAAGGCTCAAAAGCTCCAGAACAGGAATTGATTAGCTGAGAATCTCTTAGCAGAGGCACTGGGCATGGGTCCGTGGTTCATATACACAGACACACATCACATTCAGAAATTAACTGCTTAGTTCATTATGTAAATTTTTACAGCTAATTACAAAATACATGTTAAGTAGCACTTCATATTCCAAGGGATTTTGATCTCTATGAAAATGATTAAATACAGAATTGGTAACTAGATTAATCATTTAATAAAAATTTTAAAAGGAAAACATAGGAAAATGAAAACAATTACTATATAACACTGTGACTTCATGCAGAATTAATTCAGAATTTCAAATAGAAAATCCAGTTTGCTTGGAGGTTTTCTTGTTTATCTTTAAAACTATCTTTATCTTTAAAACTATCTGACATCATCATTTACTGTGCACAGTACATCTTGCAGTCATTCCTATTCTCTCTCTGGTTGCTCCACCTCTCTGACCAAACAACATGAAAATACATGGTTACTTATGAAGAGAATTCAAATCGATAAAATGCTAATATAAGTGTTATTGAATGGCATTAGAAAGCTCACCAACATTACTGAATAGACTAAATTAGCATTCTTCTACAACATTAAAACTCTGTCAGAGAATGCGCCTCAGAGTAAATGTCTTTCTCTATCTTTTATTCAAATTAATGCCCTGCTTTTCCTTGTTTTGTGGCTTTATACTAATGGAGAACTATCACGGAGCAGTCAGTTGCTGCCCAGGTATTATCACTCACAGGAGTCCCAAACCCCACCAGGCAGTCGAAATATACATCGAATAAATAATGTGGTATAGGCCACATGAATATCTGGTTCTGTCATGAACAGAAATATTTTCATACTTTCTTTTGTTTTCTTCTCCCCTCATCAGTCAGGAGATACTTCCATGAGCTGCAGATACTTGTAGTTTTGTGGTTAGAGCAGTATTTCCTCATTATCTACTACATATAATACATGCATAGGGCATGAAAAAAGAACTTTTCATACACAAGGATTGAATTCCACAACAAGCTGCAGAGATGCTGTGTGCTAAGGCACAAACCCAGGTTCAACCTGTTTTATTGAAACGGAGACATGTCACACCATGGCACCACAAAAACTTACAATTCAAGCATTTCAATACAGCATTTAAACACAGCTGTTAACTCCTGACAAGAAGAACCCTGTTTTTCCTTGATATGTGTTTTCCTCTAGGCCTCCAACTTCAAGAAGATTTGAACAGGAAAGTAGTTTTTTCCTCACTGAGAGAAGTGTACATGGATAAGCTGAATGCCCTCTTGACATGTTTCTCTTGGCTGGATTTTTTCCTATCTTGACTTACACTTCTTCCTCAGACAGGGCATTCTATGTAATTGCCTTTATGATTCTGTGCAATAGTGGGACCACTAAAGAAATACATGTTCACAGGCCAGAGGAATCCATCTGTTTCCAGATATCTCATGCAAAACATCATCTTCCCTCCTGTGAAAACATGAAAGCTGCAATATCACAGTCTGTCTTAGGTGTTTCCAAGGTGGGATCTCCTCTACAATCCTATCTCTAGTGGGTTCTTTCAGAAGAATTATTTCCATATACTATTTCCATACAGGTAATGTATGGTATCTGAACTGCAAATCTCCCATCTCTGCCATACTGGAATTTCTTTCATAACATAAAATTCAAGCTCCCACTAAAAATTCATGGTGTTACAATGATGCTTTCTGGTGGGAAAAAAGCCCAAAGGAACCAAACAAAAGCTCTAACTGAAAAGCTCTGCATTATAAATTTTCATTCTTTTATAAATTTTTCACTGACATCAGATGATCTACCCTCTTTGTGCTGAGTATTTATGAATAAGCTGAGGAGAGAAGTAGCCTGCTTGATCAGAAGTATTTACAAAGCAAATCTCAAACTATTTCAGCAGTCCTGCAGTGATGCATGTGGAGCTTGATATTCTTTGTGCTGAAGTCAAAGATACATTTACATCAGTGGGAGGCTTTAGAGAAACAAAATGAAAAAAGAAGGATAATGATCAAGACTGTTGAAGTCCCAAGGGAAGTTGTGCATATTGACCCAGACTAAGGCTAGGTAACATATCATGATGTAAGAAACTAGGGCTTATAGGAGGAGGAGATCAAGCAGGCACATGGAAGAACAGATAGCTGAAGGGAATTATCAGAAGAATTTACATCACAAAATCTGAAAATAGAGGCAAATATGACCAGTAACTTGGGAAAAAAACCATGATGGGGATGGTCAGCAATTTAGATAAGCTTAAGGCAAGGTAAGGCATAAGACTTGGAGATTAAATGATTGATATCTGAAGCAGGGGAAAAAAGCAAAGGGGGGAAAAAAACACCAAGAGAAGTTTCTGTATTACCCTATTTCTAAGCAGAATACTTCTTATTCCCTTCAGTGTTGCATGAAGTTTCTAAAATACTTTTAAATTTTTTATATATAACTGAATGTAGCCAAATCAGAAACAANAAAAAAAAAAAGAAAAAAGAGATAATTTGAAAGAGCTTCTGCAATAAAGTTTCCTGCTGAAAGACATGAAACAGAACATAGAAAAAACACTTAACAGATAATATTTCTGTGGGTTTACAGTAGTCTGCTTCAGAGCAGTCAGGATACTTTGCCACTCTATCATGTCAGTCAGTCTGTGAGACTGAGAATGAGCAATCTGACCAACTGGAAGCACAACAAAGGACCAGCAGGAACTTTACTGACAACAACAAAAGATTAAAGGAGATGAACAATTCATTGAGTGTCTGCTTCAGAACTTTGCAACTGGAGAAGGAATACTGCTGGGGAAAAAGAGATCTGAGGAAAAACAGAAGGACTCTATTCTGGACTAGCACGGACAGAAATCAAGAATGCACTCAGACTAATCTCCTATTAGCGAGTCCCAGAACAGGTCTACTGTGCATAGTTTCATCAAAAGGAAGCTTCAACACTGATCAATACATAGCATTTCCTTTAGGGAGGAAGAATAAAAATATCTTTGAGCTAGGGGGAAAAGCATTAATAACTTCAGTGAGAATGACATATATTGGCACCCAGCTTGCGATGTCCCTTGGAGAGATGTAAATATGAGGGGTCTCTAGGAAGATGAAAATTGTGAATAGGAGGCAGAAAGCTGAACTAGAGTTGTGCAGAAGTAGCTATGGGAAGCCACATAGGTGTAGGCTATATGATACCCCACTCAAAAGTAATGCACAAGACATAAATCAGTGACTGTAAAGAAGAAACATGTATACTATCTTTAGATTTAAAATAAATGACAGTGGAATCGCCTTCATTGGTGCTGCAAATTCTATTGGTTTATAGCTACTTTTGCATGGCACTTCTGTGTTTTCCCAGAGCTCTGAGCTGGGTTCTGCATTGTGTCTGCAAGAAAAATCAATAATTTCTGAAAGGAGAAATAGAAAGGGTTCTCATGTATCTATAACAACCACCTTCATTTTAGCTGTAGGTAATGTTTAGAGAAAACAAATGTGAGATAAAATAGAGCACAGAAGTGATTAGATAGTTTAGAGAAAGTGTATTTGCCCCACTTGGTGAAATCTATTTTCTGTATTTTTCCCAAAAGGGAAAAAATGGTAGCTTAGACAATGAACACTTCTGTTTCTAGAACTGTTTAGAGTTGATTAATATCCTTGACTGTACTGGAGAGGGAAATTATTAGAAAATTATATTTGAAATATTACCTTCAAGTTTTAAGCATATGTTCCAATAAACTGAGATGAAATAATTCAGCTCTCTAGGTATTACTGACTCAGAGTAAGGATACTAAAGTTTAATCAGAACTGTACTTCTCTTTCAAACTATACTACTTTTGCAAAACATACACTGTAGTTTAAAGGAAAACTATACATTTGTTATGATTACATTAATGTTAGGTAGAGTTACAACACATTACAAAAAGGATTTAGTTAAAAGTAATCTACAGCAAAACTACTAAAGAAAATTCACCAGCACAGATGATCTTAAAATATATAGTGAGGTAACTCTTCTTTGTAGATAATACAGCATGTTGTGTATTTATACTTCTACTGAAAATTTACTCTTATTTCTGCTTCTCTCATCTGTTGAAATCTGAAGCTCTGTTCTGTCATTAACATTCAATCAATCTACTCACATTGACTTAATGAAGAAAAAAGTACCCAAAGTACTATTCAACCAATTTGGACACTGAGTACATAATTTTTGAGAGAAATCAGACTTCCTGAATTAATGTTTCTCCTTTCATCTTCATACAAGAGTGCTATTGTCATAAATACACAGTATTGAAGGACATAGTCAACCCTAATCTAATAGAGTATTAGGAATATTGGGTATTTATCAATTGAATCATTTACTTATGTAAAAGGAATAATGAAGACATAGGCTATTCTTTGGATCCACAGACCTTGTACAATAGACATGAAAGATTTCTCCAAGGCTGAATTTCAAGTCTCTGTGTATTACCAGAATAAAAGAATGAAAAAAAAGGCATTTGAAAAGCATGACAGCTCAGAGAAATCATCTGCATACCATCTATATGACACAGCTAGAATAAGTCCAGGAGTGTTCACCCAGCTGCAGCCTAAGGGATCTGCCATGCAGCCAGCTGCTGCTGCTATTTGACATCTGGGATCTGTAACTGGCATTGAAAAGCAAAAGCAAAAGCAAAAAAAAACAAAAAAGAAAAAAATGGGGTAAAAGAACTTAAGAGTTATATGAGGTTAACAATAAAAAAACCAAAATTCCCTATCTGTCCCAACACTAAAGGTATTTCTAAAGAAAGAAGTAAATTCTGTTGCCACAGATGGAGCCTCCATGCACTTCATGCATGCAGTGCACAAATGAAAAGTCAAATAACTCCTGGCAAATGAGTGAAATGAGTGTAACACAATGAAACTTTTAGAGAAACACATTCATACTGCTACAAGCAGCACCATGTGCCCATACCTGACCAGAATTTTTGTTACTTACAGCTCTACTTGCAAAGATTACCATGGCTAATTCATGCTATAGGGGTGAGAGCTCCTGGTTAAGGCTGACCCAGTGGTCTCAAGCATTATGCCAAGGGTATCCAATTCTCCACATAGAGGAAAGCTCATCCTGATTTTCCCTGCCTGCTTAACAGTGCTCACTGGGCATAGAGAGAAGTTTCAATCAGTAAATTTATTTCTCTGAGAATCAGCAGATCTGGGGAAGAAAAAACCATCTTGTCAAAGAAATGCCCCTTGCACAAAAGTCTGGATCCTCCTACTACACCAGGGACCAGGTGCACAGCATCTGTGGGGTAATGCAGATGTGTGTGTTCTGGGTTTCAGTGTTCTGCAAATCTCTATGAAAGACAATAAAACTGTCAATCAGTAATTCCAGATTACTGCACAAGCTGCAGACAGCTTCCCTGTCTGTGGCCTGAGCACTTTATCAAAGGTTACTCTCTCTGTCTGAAGAGATTCTCATCCTCATATGACCTCCTCTTCCTCTCATGACTGAGAGCACTTGATATACACATGATTCAGATATGCCTACATGAAATCTCAAAATCTTTACTAAGTGTAATTTTATAGAAGCAAATTGCCTGCTTCTCTGAGCTGGATCAGCAATGTTTCCCCCTGTCAACCTGCAATGCTAGTGAAGCTTTGAACTGCCACAGTGACTCTCTGAGAAAGAGACCTTGCTGACAAAGATCATGGGTGGAAAAAAAGACTTCTGTGCCCCTGCACGTGTTTCTGTGGCAGTTTCTATATATACATCTTTAGGGAACTAACTGTGGGCCAGATTTTGTCACTCCTATTCACAGTGAAGAGCATCTCACTGCACAAATGGTCCCGAGGGACTATGCTGAGGCAATCTGGATCATGTTGAAAAGATCTTTCCACTGTGAGAGGTTTATTTTTCTGTCTGGCTTAAAGATGTCTTCAGCTGAACTATTCATAGCATTCATGGTGGTGGCAGCCTGCGACCTTTACATGTGAAGGAACATATCTGCCAAGGGTCTTCTGCTCATGGAAGGGGCAGAGGACAGTGCTTTGAGCTTGGAGCATCTGCATGAAATAGGGAATGAGAAAGGAAAGGCGTATCTGTGTTACACTGATGCTACTCACAGGCTCCTCACCAGCAAGTACAGACACAGCACACTGCAAATCTCTGCAGAACAGACAAAACATTCCAGACAATGAAGACTTGGCCTTTGCTCTTGGCATCAGACAGCTTGCGGCATTGTGCTAGCCTGGAAATTACATTTTTGGAACCCACGGAACTGACAGCTGTATCTAACATGTACAGATGTTGATACTGAGTACGTGTACTAGGCGTGTGCTTCTGTATGAGGCTTGGATGCCAGAGCTGATGCCATCACACCAGCAGTCTTTCACAGAGGTCAGATCTTCTTTCTGAGGCAGTAAGGAAAATCCCACTGCATGAAGCAAACATACACAAGGTATGACTAGGCATATTCATAGATAACAGATAGATGAATAGATCAACCACAAAAGTAGCTCTCAATATTTTTGTATTTTTCTTTCAGCATACCTACATTTCTCTGAAATTTTACATAGCAAAGTATCTCATTGATGAATAGCCACTATTTGACACAACTAGAAGGCAGTTTGGATGCCTAGAGATTTTACTGTGCCTCTATCTTAAACAGCAAGACACAGGCAAGGGAACTGAAATAGGGAAAAATATCAGTTGTTTGTGCTTGGCCTTAAGGCACAACCATCAAATAAGATTTTGGAGCCTCAATGCAGATTTTAACTCACAGATCACGTACCCTGGCACATTTACACTAATCAACATCACAGAGAAAAGAAAAGTTTCACCACTGGCTCAATTCAGAAGACCCATGGAGAGCTAGAACTGTTCACCAGGAACAAAGAGAAGTGTATAAAAATGCACTGTGTAATTCCAGAATATTCAGGAACAAAAATCCCTGAACACAGTGATGTATTCCTATTACAAAGATATATAACTGTCTAGGTTATTGAAAAATTCTGATGGGTTCTTATCTAAACTATTTACTCCATAAATGGCACAAATTATTTCATGCCCTTTACTGTTTCATTCAGTGGTCCAAGTTCCCCCTGGCCTCCAAAGTAAAACCAAAACTAGAGAAAGAACAAACTCTTAGCATTGCAAAGGTTAAGCCTTCCCTTCTGTGACTGTGATCAATAATGGTCGTGCTCTGGCTGAGTTTATGTTGGGCTCAAATCCTGCCTGACACATACTGAGTCCGTACAAATTTCACCCAGGCTGAAGGATAAGGGACTGGGTGAGAGCTGGTATGCAACACACAGAAACTGTAGAAAAGGAAAACTGTGGGTTCAGGGGGGCAAAAAAATCTGCCAGGTTGGTTTTGGATGAGGGCAGGGGGTGGTTGGTAAACATAATCTTGGACCAGGTTGTGGCCTTTCCCTTGTGGGTCCCCAAACACTCCAGCCCAATAGGCTAAATGGATCGAGACACAAGATCAATGCCTTAAAAAGTGTAAGGAGGAGGAGCTAAGCATATTTCCTTTTGTTAAGGGTTACACACGTCTAATGGCTTTGCTGGACTGAGGCCAGCTACCCTAGCATACATCTCTTTTGAGTTTGTCTGGAAGTGGAAGGTGTATTATTTGTTAAATTACTTTTCCTTATCTCATATGGAAAAAAAAAGTATATAAATTTTCCTACAAAGAGACACAAATTGTTTTGTAGCAGATTGAAATACTTATATATATATATGTGTGTGTGTATATATGTATCTTCCTGGAAGCCTTTAATCTGTTCTTTCACTAATTCCAACAAACACTTGTCCTCCATGTAAAGGATTGAATTATGCATGGCAGCAAAGGTTCAGAAAGAAAGGAGGCGATCAGTTAGCTAGAGTTGCCTACATGTCAGCTGTCCAGCTCTGTCTAGCCACTTAGGCTGCCATCCTTAAAAGAGCTGTCTAAGGTGCAGAAAATCACCTTCTAGATGTGCCAGTCTCTCTCTTGTTAGTAATGAAGGTGTTTGGGTAAAGAGCTTGCAGGACTCAACCAGCTCTCAAATGGCTGAGGATGGTGAGGAGTTCCATAGTGCCCGGGAACACAGTGCAGGACCACAAGAGCCTGAGTTCAAGCTCCCAAAATCATCCTCACCAGCAGCACCAATTGTTGGTTTCTTTATTTCTTCATGGCCTGCCAAAGGGCACTCCAGTTCCCCAGGACCAGTTCAGGTGAGTTTTGTCCTACAATCAACTGCAGCAAACGTGCACAAGCCACAAACTTGTGAGTGACACAGTGGTTTTTACAAAGAGGTTGCTGCTGAAACTGAGCAGGAGGAGTCCAGCCCTCCAGTTACTGCTGCTTCTCACAGCACTTCCCATCAGCTCCCAGGCACTGGTGGTTTAGACACGCTGGCTGCCCAAGCTATGCCTCAGAGACACTTCAGCAAGTGAGAAGACCACAAGTCCACAAAGCTTTCTCAGTCACTGAGTTTAAGCAATAGCATAGATGAGGTTAGACAGACTGACCATAGCATGCCCAACATTACCTAATGCCAAAGGACTGTTTCTAAAGAGGATATCATGCTGAGTAATGACAGTCCTTGCTTCTTCCATGGAATAAAAAATGCATGAATTATGCCTGAGTTCCTTCCTCACAAAGGCATCTGTTGCTATGTGAATGAGGAAAGAGATACATGCTCGCTGTGTCCTGACACCTTCAGAAAAAAAATACCTAAAACCCATATCTGGAAGAACTTGTTCATACCAGATGAGGTCTTTACACCAGATGAAACTGAGGTTTTGATTCAGCAGGGTGGATGAGATGCCTCATACAAAACTCTAGGATATATATCTCCCTCTAAACCCACTAAACCCATTGCTAACTCTTGAAATCTCCAACTCTCATAATGCTGAAATATGATTTTATCCCTTGATCACCTTGATCAGAAATTCAAGAATCTCAATATTTCATACAACATACGTTCACCATATTCTATCCCACCCCCAGTGGAACATTTAGAAAAACACCCATGTTTAAAAAACCTTAATGGTTTTGACTTGATGACCACTTCCAATTCAAGTAATTCAGTGGGAGCATGTTGTACTGTACCCTAGTTATCCAGAACTGAGTAGCTTTCCATTGTTTCCAAATTTCCTCTCTGAAAAAACAAAGGTGACAGTCAGCATTGATATGTGCCACTGTCTTACCCTGATATGGGATGCAGATGCCACCAGTCAGAAGCACCTTCTTTTAGTTTACACGTAGCTCTGCAGGAACAATTGGGATTATATTTTGCAGCCTCAGAAAGCCACATGGCTATGTCACCCAAAATCATGACATGGTAGGTACTATATAACAGGCAACTTAACTGAGCCTGCTACAGTCTCAACATTCCTAAACAGGTCCAAGGCTCTTTGATCTTGCAGATGAAAGAGCAATACAATTCGAAAATATAAGTTAGGCACTTCAAAAAGCTAAAGTTAGGCCTGGCAACAGCAGGCAATGTTTTTAATAGCAGTAACTAATAAGCACATCATACTACACGTGATATGTTCTTCCTAAGTTGCATCAGATGTAGTCTTGGGGCCTCTTTCTCTTCCCATAAAGATCTAAGAAAAGGTCTGCTGACCATCTTATATCTCACTGGATTCAAAATTTTCAGTAAATATACTGAATTTTTTTTCTTAAATAACCTTGAGACTTATTAGTTTGCTTATAGCATACATGAAAATTGAAATGAACAATTCAAATCATGCATTTATTATGAAACTATTTCAGACACAATGACATTTTTTCCCATGCTTTGCTGGTGCCCATGTTTTCCCTCCTGCACAGCAGAAGCAGCTAAACCCCCACTTCTGTCTATTTTAACATCTCCCAGCTTCTGTCTGATCTATCACAACTGCACACTTTGAAAGACTCTACTCAGAAACTGCATTTGAGTTAAAAACCAAACCATTATTTAGGTAAGCATCTGTACTTTTCCCTTTGTAAATAGAGGGAGAATACACAAGGACAAAGAAGTTCTAAAGCGTTCTAAAACCTCTTATTTCCCATTTCCTCCAGACCCCTGCCCATCAGTCTTTCTGCAAGTCTGAAGGAAACAAGGCAGGGAAGAATACTTTTTATGAGGCAATGTTTCTATGGGATCTGCATAAAAACATTGCACTTTTGTTCTGGAGCTCCACCACAAAGAATTGTTCAAACACGGCAAAGATGATTAATACGCTGCAAGATCTTAGGCACCAAAGCTTATCCTACAGGTGGATCAAGGAGTCCAGGTGTTTGGAAAGCTGGCCCCTGCCTCCTCCAAAGATTCCAAAATCACATACTATTTCTGAAGCTTTTTCAAACCACCTTGTTAAAACACCTGGGCTCTCTCAGCTCTTTCTGCTAAATATTGCCATGGGGGAGTATTACATATTCCTCATGTGCACCTTGATATAACTCAAAAAAAAAAAGTGATCAATGACAATGTGAGAGCCAGGCATTCTCAATTAAGATCATATCAGCTCATAAAATAGACATTTTCTTTTATGCCTGCCAATTCTTAATTAAAACAGGTAAGGTAAACACGTAAGTGCTAAAATTGAATTTGGAAAGGCTGAAATCCCCAAAGACAAGCTGTTATTGATATGTTACAGAAGAAACAAAATATTATTTTCTTTGCAGGTTTTCACTTTTGGCTTACATAAGAAAAGACTAATATCTAGCCAAAATAAGTCTCAATTTATAATTATCCCTATACTCACATAGTGAAATGAAGCTTTTAGATCTTCACTGTAATGATAAATAGCACATTAAAAAAAGAAAGTCCAAAGAACAAAGCATACTCATGAATTCAGAGGCTGAGCTGACTGTAATTAAAAAGTCCAATATTTACTCATTTTTAGAAACCATTCCTATATGCTCTGCTTTCTGAGAGTTTCACAAAATGAGCCAGGATACTGCAATGACCATTTAGTGAGCAATTTATATCACTCTTGAAACTGAATATGGAGATTCAATACTAACTGATGTTTATTTATTGTGTTTAAAAAGTGAAGGATCTGTGTGTATACAGTTAATGTGTCCTATATAGCCAGCAGCTCTCCAGTTGCAGTCGACATCATAGTCATCCTTCAGCTATTGGTAACTCTTCCACATTATTATTGAATCCCTAGGCTTGGATCTGTTTCTTGAAACTCTCCCTTGTGAGATAAAAATCCTCTATATGCCATGAAAGTGCAACTCAAAAATCTTACATTTATCTAGTTGTCAATCTTCATGCTAGTACCTGTATCCCTTTCAGTTCAATATATCTAGGTTAAAGGCACATGTCACAGTATTCACAAAAACCTTGTCAAAGCCTTCTGATGTTCTTGCCAGCAGCTCATGTTTCCCTGACTCCTTCTCTTACTCCAACAAAAAGGAAAGAAAGCCTACACATTTATCCAACTTTTTTGTACATATTTCCTTGCTGCATTCACTCAAAATTAGCTTCACTTTCCAGACAAGGTTTCCAATCAGCCAACACAGCATTCCCATTGCTCTAACTGCTTACTCTTCCATCTTGTCAGTAGACTTGACACCCACACACCGAGGTAGGTAATATACAGCAGAACTCCTGAATAAAATACCCTCTTTCCAAAGATGCTACACAGGAGCAGCTTGCATCCTAGCCTGCTATCTTCTTGGTGCCTTCAACTCCTTGCTTTTGCAACCTGCAAGCTTCATTCTTCAGTTCCACAGAGCTTAGTACAGCTGTTATTATAAGATGGGGTTGATTTGAGGCAAAGCCAATGGCTATTTCCAAATCATGCTTGTTTGTTTTATTTGAACATTTGCTGTTCTGAACACACATCACTGGAAAAACAACCAACCAACCAAAAAACCCAGCCTGGGTTTTCAGCGTCAGGTTTGTTTGGACCCCAAGGAGAACCTTTCCCTATGCACCTGACTCTAAGGCTGACTGATGGTCCTGTTCACCAGGAGAAGTCGTTGCCTCTACCTGCTGCTCTGGGGAATGTTCTGAGCATTCCCCAGAGAAACCTAGTCGTTCATTTGCTTCATACCCAAACAAGTGCTAGGTGCCAGGTGTTAGGAATTTTCTGTAAAGCAGGCTGAATAGACAGGTGGTGAAAGTTGCTGACAACACAGAAATATTTAGCTTAACAGAGGCTTGGGAGGATCATTAGGAACTTCCTGAAAGATGGAGCAAAAGTGCGCAATTAGACAACACTTAACAGGGAAATGATTGCAGATAGGTGCAAGCTGTTGCTCCCAAGCAGAGAAAAATAAACAACATTCTGGAAGAGTGTGACCTCTTCAGAATAAGAAGCTCATTAAAGGAAGGACTGCAAAATGCCTGCAACTGTGTGTGTATGGCGGGCAGGGGTGTATAGTATAAAGCAACTAAGATCTTTGAGTTGTTGCCTGTAACTACCATGAATAAAAGAAAACAGCAGTTAGAGAGACTATTTTTGGCTTGAGTTCATCTTTAATAAAGAAAAGCTTGATTCAGCCTCATTGCACTGGAACTGCAAGCTGTTGGGAATGCACAAGAATCCAGCTGCTTGTCAGGCAATGTGTAGACAAAAGGTGACTGAAACCAGCTAATAGCCAAGCTTTACAGGCTACTCTCCCTGCAAATTAGTCCGGTGCTATGCAGTGTTTTCTAAGCAGTCAGACTGATTAGCATATATGAACTCTGGCATATACAGAAATCACACCACTATTCAGCACTGTACGGGCTAAATAAGGGTTTAGAAGCCTTCAAAATAATTCTTGCAATTAACTGTAAATTCATTGGAAACAAAAATATTACAAGGCATGCATTTTAAAAGATGTAGCTGAATTACAGTTCTTACTGACTGAAGAAACAGAGAAATTTAGTTTGTGGGTCTTTTAGTAGCAAGTGCGTACATGGGTGGCAATAGCAGCTGCCTGCACACTTATTATGATTCAGATTTGAAGAGCCATGAGATTCGCCTCCTAGAACAAATTTATGGCCAACTAGGATCAAAATTCTGGCCTTCCTGGAGTACCTCTGAGTAACTGTCCAGATGAATTGCTGGAATTGTCACTTCCCCAATAAATTTGGGGGAAGTTTCTAATCACGGCAGTACATTTGAAATGATGAGGTAGAATCCCTGATTAGGTTAAAGTCAATTGTGAATCTACCATGTTTTTTCATGAAGACATGGAATTGCAGCCCTAAACCCCATTATTTAGGAGGCTATAATACTCCTCCCACAAGGGTTAGAAATATGTGGATGCAACAGTCAAGTAGCTTTGTGAGTCATGTTTATTGAATGTAATCATACAAACTGATAGGTACAGAATGCTTGACAGTTCTTCTTAGTCCTGCATAAATGACAAGTTATTTTCTGACCATAATATTATATCTATTTTCCTTTAATGTTCACTTTTTAAAGAGTTAAGGAGTTACTTAGCCCCTGGCAGGGAAGGATACAGCCACCTTAAAAAAAAAAAAAAAAAAAAAAATCAAGAAAGTAAAAGTAACATTAACAGATTTTTTTCTCATTCTATCTTCCTAAAGCTCCAGTGTGGTATCACAGGTTTCTACTTGCTTGCTGTTCATGTCCAGAATGAATATAAAACCACTAAAACAGCTTCCCAGATGTTAATAATGCTTGAGAATTGGGTCAATATATGTTGATAGAAGCACTTCAAATGCACCTGCCACAAAAGAGAGGGGGAAGAATGAACAGGGCACCTAACCTCAGCAGTGGTGATCCGTGATGCCCTTTCAGCCTCTACTGTACAAAACACATAGAGCAGTGTGAGTGTCCTGTCCCTAGACAGCAGGGAGAAGCTCTGTGCCCCCATGCCATGGATGGAGGCTTTGGATGTCCTTCCTCATAGCATAACTCAGGGGTTTTCCTTGCTAACCTAGGGAAGGAGAAAATGTTTGAATTCATCTGTGAAAGGGATGACCAAAAAGCTCTCATGTCAAAGGCAAAAGAGAGCCACACTGACAAGGAACTGGTTGGGGGCAGTGATGAAAATACATAGATGGATAAGTAGAGGTTAAGTTCCTGCCTTTAAATTTCTGTGTCTGCCCACTGATACCTATTTCTGCCTTGCCTTTGGCAGACAAACTCAGAATTTGTAGTTCTGAGATTTAAAAAAAGGAAGCCAGAAATATTTGGAAACACATACAGGACTTGAGAAGGAAGGTTTGGGAAAAGGACAGAGGGATGGCTCAGTGGGAATGGAGATGCCAGAGAGACATTGAGATGAAGAGGACAGGAACAAAAGAAGAGAGGAAAACCCATCAATAGCTATTTCATCCCCTTCAGAGAAAATTAGCTTAATGATTTAGTCACTCTTTTCTGCTTTTCAGTTGAATAATAATGGAAGTTATCCTTCAGGCTTTTCCCAAGGCTAGCATGATACCTCTTCCTAGGACAAAAACATCCACTGGACATAACATGTCACTCTTACTTCATGTTTTTTAATTTGACAGCTTTGAAACTAATTTAACAGCATAGTTGCCAGAGAAAAGATATCATGCAATCCATGTCATTCATGTGTACTCTTCCAATCCTATATATAAAATCAATGAAGAACCTTGTTCTTCCTAGTTGGGCAGTAGGTTTATGTCTCCACCTCAGAAGCCAGCTAAAGAGAAATTAAAAAATCCTAGCACAGTGGATGAAATATGGAGAATAGCAAATCACATTGTTCCATTTAAAAATGTACAGTTTTTCTGATTGTACAAGCACCATTAATCTGGGATTATTTTTAAAACTGAAAATGAAAAAGCACAATAAAACTGCAGGTTGTTCCCATTCATATTTAATGCTGGCTTGCAGTATGCAAACCACAGAATGCAAAGCAACTCCTATGAGTACACAAGTACCATCTTAAACATAGTATGAAACAGCCAGCTATGTGTTACAAAGCTGCATTTTCCATTCTGTATTTTTTTTTTTTGAAGAAAGATGGAAAAAGAGAGATAGAGTAGGGAAAGGAGAAAAAGAGCGAGGAAGAGAGAAAGAGAAAAGAGTGACAGAGATGGAAATATAAATGTGCCAGGAATGATGAACACTTTGGAATATCTTCAGAGAAGACAAGGAAAGTTAAGTATACAGAATGGAAAGAAAAACACACCATTTTCCTTGATGGAGCATTAAGGGGGGGAATATGCAAGCTGAGGGCTAAAATAAAGCCTGTACCCTCACACACCCTGCCTGGGGGGATAAACAAGCCTTGTGTGCTCTGTGCTAGCCCAGCTCATCCTTGTGAGCAGGTAGGGCTGTGAAAGCTGTGTCACTGCTGACCAGGACGTGACTCTCAGAGAGTTTCTCTAACATCTTAATGTAATAAATGCAACTTCCAACAATGAAATCCTGAGCTATGGAGTGACTCCAATTCTTTATTCAGTGATCATCTACTCAAAAGTCTGCTTAGCATAAACACTAAATAAACAGTCAGCCCCTGCACATAATATTTTCTGGGTATGATCTCATGCTCCTTCAAGTTTATGTGGCAGCAACCTCTTTCTAAGTTCTTCTTTCTCTATGTGCTTCTTCATTCTTGTCTACTCCTTGTGGTGGTTTTCTCCTCAGGCTCCCTTTCCTCTCATCCTTTAGTATCTCTCCATTTTTTTGGGCTTATTAATGTGCATGTTAGTGTCTTAACTGTCTATTTTGGATTAAATTTAAAACTAAATTTATAAATATGACCATTCGAAAAGAAAATGGAACATGAAGTATGGAATTCATGTTGTGCTTTTTTTTTTCTCCTATCATTCTGTTATCTGTTTTCTTTTTCTCATCCACTTTCTCTCATTTTATGTGTCTGATTCAACTGCTCTTTTAATACATTGGTACATATTCATTTTTAATCAATTGGAGTACAAGGCTGATTTTTATTTTAACTCAAAGATTAAATGATATTAAAAAAATGATCTGAAATTAATCTGAAAAAAAAAAGGAAATTATTTTAAAAAATGTTTTAAAAATAAAAAAGGTCAGTAAAAAAATCTATTTTTCAAGTAAAAGAATAATTTAGTGCTGGTAGCATAAATTTATACCATCCCTCTGAGAATGAATACTCCTTATATCATCAGTGACATATAATCTCACCTGGTGCTAAAAAGAAACTGAAGGAAAAACTAATCACTAATTTTTATCACCAGAAGATGGTGTGTTTTAAAATGTTGCTGCAATGGCAACTTGTGGAAAGTGTCCATGAAGCCAGACAGCAGGGAAAAAAGATTTTAAGGTCTAGGTCCATTCCTCCTCAAGCTGCAGAGAACAGACCAAGGCTGGGACCCACATTTCAGCCCCCACCCATTTCTTACACAACTGTCCCCCATGAGTCACCACACTGCACTGGAACCAAACTCCCCAGAGCATGAGCTTCTTACTGTAGGCTGAAAGAAATTAATTAAATGCCCTGTTCTGTCCTCATTTTGCTGCCTTACAAATCCTGAAAATTGAAGCTGGCAGGTAGCACTTTTCCAGCTGAAATGAAGGATTAGCTATTTTGCATCCAGCTTCTGAAAAATAACCCCCATGGAAACACAAAGCACAAAAGAATGGCTTTATTTCAAAACATTATCTTCAGAAAATAAGGTAAAATTATATTTAAAAGACTAAGGATATAGATGCTAAATTTTCACACAGCCTAAGAGTGGTATTTCTGGACTACCCTCGAGAAATTACCTTTGGCACCAGCAATTTACATTACCTGATGATCTCTTTGTCATCTAAACAAACAAACAAACAAAAATTACTAAGATCTCTATCTCAGACTCCAGTGAAGACTGTGCACCCTCTGCACAAGGCTGAGATGCCAGGCTCTGCCCTGGACTTCTGCCTGGACAGCCTGCCCACGAGGAGACAGAGGACAGAGCTCAAAGGGGGTGAAGGACCTCTCAGCTCAGCTTGTCAGCTCCCCAAAGCTGCTGCAGCCACGGTGTTCTGCCCATCTCCACAGATACACACACTGCCAGCACCCCGGGGCACAGTGCTCACCAATAAATGCAAACGTGGCCCTAAATGCTCTGCTTTTGATTGCACTGAGATGAAGAAAAAGTTAATTGGATATGGGAACACTGCAGCAAATTGTTCTCTTTGCAAGCAAAGGCAAACACACTATTTTATCCTGCTGAGTGGAAACACAAAAATGGGTACTGCTTTCTGACTAGCATGTTACTATGACTCAAGCAAATTAAAAACAAACAAACAAACAAACAATATTCTGTGTCTTATGTCTGTAGGACTGACTGAGAGGGCATCTGGAGAGGCAAACACAATATAGTTATATATCGCTGGTAGTCAAGGTAACTACAGTATTATGATTCCAGACTAAAAAGTAGTTTCATATATCTTCTAATATAGCAGTCTTCTTCCAGCCACTTGAGATCATCTTAACTGGAGGAAGAGCCCAAGATTCCCAGGAGAGCTGCTCAGTATATCAGCTTTGTTCTATCCCAAGTAAGCACATTTTTTTGACATCTCCCCCTATTATCTCTAGCTAGTGTTTCAAAGTATAGGCCTTCATGGCACTGGAGATGTGCTTTGTCTTCTGCTTTCAGAAATAAAGTCTTGAAGGAAATCCCATTTGAAGACTTCACTTAGCCAGGGACAGAACAATTAATTTTTTCATCATCTCAAAGAAAAATAACAACAAAACAAAACAAATAGACTGATGGAAAGAGAGTTCAGACTCATACAAAATAAGTGTTTTCCATAGGATATTTCCATTTTGTGGCAATTTTTAAATGAAATCATTTTTAAAACAAACTTTTGCAAAATTTTCTTGTTTAAAAAACCCAAATCATTTATAGTGTGCATTTGCAAATCAACACAAAGCATTCATAATCAGAAGTTTATTAATTCAAGAAGATTTTAAGGTCTAGATTCTAAAACAAAGATTGTCTCTTATAGTACAGCAGTCTGGGACATAAGAAACACAGTTGAGATGAAAAGCCTTTGATCTGGATTGGGCTGAACACAAACTGCCCCTTTTCAAGTTAATCCCTTCTACTGAGATTCTGCACTTTCTCTGTGTTATTTTGTAGATATGAGTATAGAAGTGTTTCTGTCTCTCTTTTGCCAATAAATACTCCCATTCAAACAGACATATCTCTTGGAAAAATTCTGTCTTCACAAGAAATTGTTCCAGTTAGGGCCATGGGATTTTTTCATGGACTGACTTTCAAATGTTGAGTGTAAGCTAGGAGTAAGCTGGCAATATTTTAGGTTGGAAAACTAACTTTTTACAAACCTCCAGTTCAGAAGCCCCCAGCTGCCACGACAGAGTTTTGAAAAGGAGAAATTGCTTTTCTCCTTATATTATTTTTCCTTCCTTTTATTTTCCCTCTGACATGCCATCAAATTCTTAAGGAGACAGAAGTACAGATACTGCATCGTTTAAATGAGATCCGTGTTCCAAGAAGATTGGTTGTTGTAAATTACTTTTTAAAAAAGTGCAAGTGAGCATCAGTGAGATTGGAGTAAAATGAGAGGAAACACAGAACAACAGCAAATCTTGCCCAGAGCCATGGAGATCTCTCTCCAACTACAGGCCCACGTTTTTCATGCTTGGGAGCTACAACATTGGCAAGGATTGTTTTTCAACTAGGTCAAAGTAAATGTTGGAAAGATGATTTGATTCATTTTGTCTCCTCAAGTCACATCAGTTGTGAAGAGCTACTCCTGCCAAGCAGCCTGAAGTCAACAGTAATCTTGGTAAGAGAAGCCAGTAGCAGACATAATGTTAAAATTAAATAAGGAAGGAAACACAGCTGAGCATTATCTTGGGGAAATTAATCAGATGATGGTAACAGTTCACATCACCTTGTCCAGAAACAGTGCCTCAGTATATGAAGAGAAATCCAAACTGAGACATGATTATTAGGCATGTAATGATTCTCATGTTAGATATTTGGCTTATTTGAAGAGTCTATAAGTCTCTTTAGGAATATATCTTTTGCTTAGAAGCAAGATTTTCTAGCACCAGGTATCAGAAAAGACCATTAAAAAATGCTGGCATTACACATTTCCTGCAAGACTAGGCTAAGAAGGGTTTTGAAATGTATACGAGCATGATAATTTAGTCAGATGATGAAAATGTGGCAGAGATGACATGCATGATGTAATCTTGAACACATTAAATTTGAAACCTATATTTTAAAACTGAAGTCTTAAAAAAAAAAAAATTAGTCTGTGCCCTGCACAAGAAATGGAAAAAACCCCAAAACAACAACAAAGAAAAACCAAGAACAAAGCAAAACCCAAACAAACAAAACATACAAAACCCAACCAAACAAACAAAACACACTCAAACAACAGCAACAAAAACAACAATGGCAACAACATAAAACAAACCAAAATCCAAAACACCAAAAGAAACAAGAATGGAAGCTGCTTCAGAGACATTCTTACTCTAAACATTTCTATACTTCTTCCCTTTGTTGCCACAGAATATATTTTTTTTTACTTGCACAGATGTGATTTTTTACACTCTTATGAAGTTCTTTTCAAGAAGAACTTGTTTCCTAAGACTGCATTATGGTTAAATTCTTGCTATTTTTATCGTTATATGCACCTACAGGTCTTAATATTGGCACTCTATGAACACTGATACAGTTTCTGGAAGGCCCTGAAGTCCTGGAACCTGTGTATGTTCCAGTACCTGTATTCAGGTCTGGACACACAAAACAGACAGGGCTTCATGTGGGTTTGTCAGCTAAAATTTTCTAGACTTATAGAGTTGCAGGGTGGCTGAGGCTGGAAGGAGATTGTCCCTTTTCATGCTGGGCCACCTGGAGGTGGTTGCCCAGGACTGTGTTCACATGGATTTTGAATATTTCTCAAGATGGAGAATCTACTAACTCTCTGGGCAACCTGTGATGATACCCAAAAGTTATTATGCTAAAAAAAAAAAATAATAATTCTATTTTTAAATGGAATTTCTTGCATTTTAGATTGTGCCCATTGCCTCTGGTCGTGTCACTGGGCACTGCTGGTGAGAGCCTGGCTCATAACTCATTTAAGAACTGGGACACTTATTCAGAGCTTCAATTCTTTGCCATTGAAAAAAAGTCCTTGAAGCACAAATTAAGCATGGGCACAGTGGCATTGGTTCTTTGGAGGTGCAGAGGCTCCTCTATGGCAGTGCTTCCTCTGGAGCTTTGCCATACTGCTGCAAGGATGGAGCTGACACGGAAAGACTGGCACTGCCTGCACACTCAGGGTGACCAGCATCTGTTGTTTGATGTCCACCTCATACCTGGGAGGTTGCTCACACAGCATACAGGCTCTGCTTATTCCATGCTTACTTCAGCCCACAAGTTCTCCATGCTCTTGGCAGCTGGATCCCCAGTGCAGAAGCCAATGGCATTTCCACAGAAAATATTCTACTTGTTATAAGCAAATAAACTTCTAAAGCTATACATGTAACCCACAGAAGATAGGTCTATATAACATAGTTCTTAGAAGAGAAATATGAAAGCATTTCAGAGAGAAAACTAATTGCTTTTTTTCTAGGCTTTGTCTTTTAGTATATGCTGGCAATTTTCTTGAAAACAGACAAGGTTTGGAAATAGCTCACACAACCTGCCTGCAACTACTGGAAAGTAGAGATGGAAAGTGGAAGTGGAACTGAAGATGGAAAAATAATGACATATTAAAGATGTGAGAAACCCAGGAGCACTTTTATTCAGTCACTGCACAACATCATGACTCTACAAGTACATACAAGAGGATCAAAATCCTATAAAAGTCTGAGATGGAAGCTTTTTCCAGCCTTGAAGAGGCAATTTTAATTTGAAATTCCCTTTCTCCAGATTGCCTTCAGTAGGGCAGCACAATCAGCAAAATCCTAACCTCAGAGGCTTGGTGCCATTAGTCACACAAAGCTTTGGTGATTTACAGTCAGAAAAACATTTCAAGACATCTGACGGGACTTTGTTATTCTGCCTACAGCTACACCTGTGCACTTCTTTGTCTCTAAGTTTCAATTAGAGATAATTTAAATAAGAGAAAATCATGTTTCCTAGTGGCAGAGCCTGTTAATGAAATGTGTTTCACATTTCCAATGGAAATGGGAATTCAGGAAACCAACAGGCAGAGCTTGTGCCTGCATTATGAATATATTTCATATTTGAAAGACTTTATCTCAATCTCAGTATCCAGATATGCAACTCATCTTCAGCTATGTGAACCATATTCATTTTGCTCCTAAATTCTGATTTGCCACACTGTTAACATGACCACCCAATTTCCAAAGTGTTTTAAGAAACCCAAAAAATAGGGGGTTCTCTATTGTTTTAAGTACCTGTAAGAACTGAGAGGGGAAATCTTGTATCATGTTACACTGCAAGTCAAAAGGAGAACAAGAAAAGACATAAGCAAACAGGCTTAACAAATTTAACCATGGTTTTGCATCAAAAAATTATGTAAAACAAACAGAAAAGCAGGACAATTGATTTGAAAACTTTTCACCTAAGTGATTTTATCAGAGGGTTCTGGATACACCTTTCTGTGGATTAAAATCTTCCCTGCTTAATATGAAGCAAAAAGTCACCAGCTTTACTGGATAAAGGCAAAAAGTGTTATGAGCACAGAGAAGTATTAGCCCATGCATTACTTTCTTGGTCTCCAGAAGAGTCTTCCATCCTTGTGCATGGGGAGGATCCAGTCACAAACTTAGATTAAATTTAGCACATCGAATATTTTTCAATATTCAAATATTTTCATATGGCTTGAATATACCTAATATAACCTCAGATGGGTCTGTGGAAGGAAAATAAAGTTTATGCAAGGTTCTTATACCTGTCATCAAAGCAGAAAAACTCTGCAGTTCCACACAGGGTCCTGCAAAGTGCCATACTGTCAGACTGAGACTTCTCTACTCCCGTTCATATCATCACCATGGCTTTCAAGATGTGCTCATAAGCCTGGTGTTCAGCTGTACAGCTCCAACTGAGGGCACTCATTCACCTGCCAAAGCCAAGTACTGGAGATGAGAAAAAAAAACAGGTAGGTGGAAACTGAACTGTCATTGTCAGGAAGCTCTTTAAACCAATCCTACAGGTCTTTCAGCACCTGCAGTGGTAGAGAAAGGATATTCCAATAGCAGGATGTGGTAGAAGAGACAACGTAGTAGCCACGTTAGGTCTAGCCACAAGCCCCGGATGTTACACTTTAACAACTCAAAACTACACCACGATATCTTGAAATGTCATGCAAAATAAGAAGTCCTGGAAGATATTTTTGCATATTTTGACAAGGGATCAGGCCTTGCTGAACTGAAGACTTTGCTGAAGACAACTCCAGCTAACATGCTGGGAATACCACCGCCATGTTTAAAAGTCTGTGAATTTGGGAACTCATCAGATGAGTTCCTCTAGCCTGCAGGGAAAGCTAACAACAAACTGTCTGGTATAGAGCAGAAAAATCTGGACTCCTCTGTTAAAATTGGTGCCTGACATAGTGCAAATGTTGGTGGAGAAACCACCCACGAGTTATTCTGTAATTACACGTGGTATGTATCGGCTATATTAGCCCTTCTTCTTTCACGTCAATTCTTCAATTTCAGATCTCAAATAAAAAGGAAAAATTCATTATTTATTAGCAAGCTATATTACAAAAGGGAACAAGAGACCTTGTCATCTCCTCATTCCCTGGATGAGCCACATGTAACATAAACATCTCCAGAGAAAGCTCTGGGAAAAAGCCAGGCTTGTTAAATGCATGCGAATTTTTTTTAAGACAGTTTATCCTACTATTTAGCCCACGCTGTCTTGATGTGGGTCAGACTGTAAATGACACAATTTGGTTGCCACTGTGCTAACCTCTACATTCCTCTGACTCTGAGGGAGAAAGTCTCTTCTTCCTTTCTCACCTGACTTCAAATGGAAGTTTCATGAACGCTGTGAATTTAGCTTGTAGTTTTATAATTGTGGTTTTATTTGAATTGCCGCAAAAATGTTGGGTGAGATTAAACTCAGGCTTCTCCTTTTGAAGAGGTCTACCCTTAATATGACTTTTGCACCCTCTTTTCTCACTAAATGTTAATTTTTTTCTCCTTTGACTCTAGTTGCAACTCCAGCTTCTACACTCCAGTTGTGAGAGCCTTCCCTTGGTGCTGCACTATGTGACATTTATGCATAAAGTTTTGCTAATTGCTGATTCCATCGGCATTCATGAACCTTTGCTGGAATGAATGAAGCTTTCATTCATGTTTATATATGAGTTTCCGACATTTGTATGTTTGTAATCATAAGGCTAAAACCAGCTTTCATTTGCAGAGACATAAGCTGAGGGTAACTGAGTCAGGAGACGTAACTCTGTTATGTAAATGGAGAGATTCTTTTCCAGTATCATTGAGAGCTGAGTTTATCACAGAAACCTCCCATTTCTGCAACTCAATGAAGCTTGTTCATGACTGGTAACTGTGGTTATGGCTGCATTAACAAGCAGTCTGGATCAATAGAAGTACATTTCTGGAGCTCATTTTGTGCTGGGCACCTGACATAGGCACTTGCTGCAGGTCTGTGGAAAGCTTAGTTCAGATAAACTCTGAAGTTTGCTCCCATGTAGTAATGCTCTGTTACTGCTGCAACTCACCTCCCAGGCTAGTCCTGTCCAAAGGGAATCCAGGCCAGGACCTGCAGTGTCCTTCCTGATAGGAACCTGTGCTCAGCAAGCAGCCAAGAGCTGAGGGTTGCCTGAAAAGCACCCAGCTGATCCAACCAAGGAACACACTAACACAGACACACCCTATGTGCAAATTACAGAGACTTATCCAATTAGAATATCTCTGCGGCAATCCCGAGCCATCAACAATTTTCCCAGCCATATAATTGCTACTATTAACAACACAAGTTCCCAATTTAACAAATGGAAGCAAGATAAACGTCCACATCATCCTGGCTTCTCCCAGCTTTATGATTCACTGGGTAGCAATGTGTTGCCCTTGGTCTTTTGGAAATAGCGCCTGTGTGAGAATTTTAATGACAATGCAGCACTGCTTCTGGCTGTTCTGGATATCTGAGGGCTGTGATTTTTTTTATCATGGAGGAGGTTCTGATGGTTAAGCTAACTGGGTCTATCATGCCCCAAGGACTTGTAGCTTATTTACTTCCACTCAACTGCCCATGTATGTCCTCCCTCCTTACACTTTGCAATAGGTTACCCAGAACAGAGACCCAAAACCAAGGAGGACTCTTAAACAGTCTGGAATCATCAGGGAGAGGAATCAGGAAGGTTTCTGATGCAGCACCAGGGGAGAGGGTGGGTGGAAGGAAGAGGTGAAGTGCTACATTTCTTAGATTTTCTGAGTCCTTTAGCATCACTGCTTTGTAGCAAATGGTTGCAACTGCTTTTCTCTCCAGTTCTCTACTCTGTTTTGGCATTGGCTCTGCTTTCCATGCCTCCAGCATGGGAAATCAGGCTTCCTACCTCCCTGTGTTCAGAAGTTTTGTCCATCCTTTTTTCATGTCTTGCCATACTTTTACAAAAAAAATCCCATCACCTGCATGCACAGCCTTTTTATTACTATCCTTTATCATCCTCTGCAACTGTTAGCACATTATTGCTCATCAGCTGCTTCATAAGAATTACTTATGTACATGCTTTGAATCCCACTTGTCCCAGAAGTAAGTACAGATTATGTCAAGTAAAACTACTTAGCCTTAGATATCAGACAGAGCCCCAGACAGACAGTGGGCCAAGACAGAGAAGGATGACAGTGCCTTAAAAACATTGTAATTACTTGCATTCAATAAGCCTGGCATTTTCCCAGAGCTGTCTCTGGGGATGTTTGTGCTATGTATGGCTCAGACAGGCAACAAGGAGAGGACAAGGTCTTTTGCTCCCTTTTGCTGTCTAACCTGATAAAAAGCAAGGAGATTTTCTTTGTTCTAAGAGACCTGAGATCTGGATAACAAACTGATAGCATCCACTCCTGTTGTTTGTCCATAATAGCTATATTGTCCCAATCCTTGACCACACTGGCTGCCCAACAATACTATTTTGAGTAGTTCTCCTTCAAGATTCTGATGTTCCTGATGGGAGTGGTTTCTATACAGCAGTGTTCTCATATGGGCCATGACAAATGCTCAAAGAAAAAGCAGGGGAAAAGGGTTAAGACAACCAATTATGTTTTTATGCAGTGACTAAACAGATCTTGAACTGTAGCTTTTGAAAAGGTGATACTCTTGCACAGCCTTGTCTTGGTCACAATATCTACACACAAATCTAAAGCAAAGTGCAAATTCATTGATAAACAGTAACACAGGAGTGGCACTCAGTTCTGCACAAGTCTTTTGTACAGGATGTTGCACTTGTAAATATAAATTTCCTTCAATCAATGAGGAATTCCTAAAAGAGAATACTCTTCCAATTTATTATTAGGCCACACCTATCAGGGCCTGAGATTACTTAAGCCTCAGTCAAAATAATTACAATGAGGAACAACTTCAGTTGACTTTAAATACTCTTTCAACTTCCTCAAACTGACATCTGTGTATTAACAGTTTATAACTGAGGGCTATAACTGACTTTACTTAGAAAAATCAAGCTGGAGTGCTAGAAAAGCCTGTGACCACACAAAAGGGAGAAAATAAGATGGACCCTGGTTTATTCAGCTTCATGCAAGTCATGTGACATAATTAATTCCAACTGGTTTTGGTCTCTGTACAGAAACTTCCAGCAAAAGACTTTAATGATGTAATAATTACCTTTTTCCTTTCATGATCCTTCTAACTATGTCTTAATTTATGATGCTTTTAACTAGCATACATGTATCCTGAGGCTATAATGGATGCACATTTATTTAAGTCAAAAGATAAATCATAATGAAAGGGTTTTTTAACACAATAATTAACATGTATTTTGATCATCATAACAGTAATTATTACAGGCAAAAAAACCAGAATCAGATCTCAGAAGAAGCCATGAAGATCCTAAATAGGTTGGACTAGCAACACTGCCCTATTATTTTGCCAAGAAATGATACATGAAAGTGGCAGGAATGAATCATCATGCATGGGAACTACACCCAGTGACATCCAGGGACAAAAATATGAGCTGCTCTAACCTCCACCATGCAAACTAAAATCACAGAGCAGGTAGTGTGGAACATGCCTTTTCTCTTAGTTATCAAGCTCTACTGTCCTTATACCTCTACAAACATGATAGATCATCAGATAAAGAAAATAAGAGAAGAACCACAAAAAAGTAGGAATTTAGGCTTGATATGAAAGGTCCATTTATATTTAAGAAAATGGTTTTACTTTGGGAAGTATTATAAGCTCTTAACGTGTCAAATGACCCAATCAAGGAGCCTTGATCTTTCAAAAACCAGTTAGCTCCTAAAACAAGCAAAGAAAAAGAGCACACACTCTTACCTGCTGTCATCGTCCCCTTAGCAAAAATTATTGGTATTCTGAATTTTTTCCCATCTATTAAATCATACACATATGCAGGCAGACTGTAACTTGCAGGCAACCCTTTTTCAATGACAAACAGTAAAGTCAAACAAGGCTGAAAACATTTTTTAAAAAATATCCTATGCATTTTACCCCTGAGTCAGATTTATTTCAGGAATTTGGTTCATAGAATCACGGAATCATTTGGGTTAGGAGGGACCTTAAGGAGCATCTAGTTCCAAACCTCCTGCTGTGGGCAGGGTCACCTTCCACTAGACCAGTTTGCTCAGAGCTCCATCCATCCTGGCCTTGAACACTTCCAGGGAGGAGGCATCTACAACTGCTCTGGGCAACCTGTTCCAGTGCCCCAAATTTTTTTAAAAAAGTTTAACAGTACACAAGGGGAGCTCATACCTCGTATAAAAGGAGATGACAGCAAAAAAGAGAGGAAAAATAGTTTCTTAAAGGAAAGGGTATAACATGGTACCTTTTCCAGTCAAAGTTTCTTCTTTTATTTTCCTCACTGCTTCTTGGCCATCACTTTCACTGTTTCCAGCTGTTGAAGGACAGAAAATGAAAAATTAGCAATGCAATCCATGTAAAGAGTGCCACTATGAAGTGCCAACCACTGTGTAAAACCACTGTGAAGTTTTAGGTGGAAAGGTGTGCTTCCTGTCAGGCAGCAGAGGCTTTCAAAGGGGTCTGCACAAGTGCACTCTGATTCACACAAGTTCTGCCAGTTCATCTCATTTATTCATATAAAATAAGACTATCTACTGGAGCAGCAGACTTGAGATTTGAGTCTGTGAGACAAGTGAATTGTATCACATCCAGATTCTGCAAAAATTTCACTACAGGTTAGAGCAGACTTCCCCTTGACCTTTTTCCAAAATGAAGACTTCCACAGTTGGAGGAAAGTCCTGACTATCCTGTCTCAAAAGCTCATGAGAGGATTTATTAGTGCAAACATAAAATGTGATTAAGCATCACATAAATGTCTTTTGTTCCATTCAGCTTAGATGGGTAGTTACTAATTGTCTGACATTTGTTTGGCAATTTTTTTATAGCATATCAAAGGAACAAACAGAAACACAAGAGATATATGAATTGCTAACACAAGTTAATTTTTTAAAATTGACATTCAGTTTATCCCTCCACAAGTATTTTCCATGGAATGAAACATCAAAATGCCTATTGTTTATTATCTAAATTGGATAAAAATACTGATACCTCTTATGAACTTCATGAAGTTGCCTTCTTCTTTTCCTCACTATATATAATTTTGCCAACGTTTCTATATAGATTTTTTCTTGTGCCAGCCTACAAGTATCCTGTTCTCTCTTTCACACCACCATAGAATAAGATGAAGTTGGAAAAGACCTCAGGAGGTATCTAGTTCAGCCCCCTGTTCACATTAGCTGGCACATGCTTGTATTTACTCTAAGATGCATTCTTTTGAGAATGGAGTTTTAGCTGTGCTTCTGCCACAAAAAAGGACTTGAAACACATTTCTGTTTTCATGATAAAAAAGAAAACTCAATATTTTCATTAATTTAGCCAAAATAATACATTTAGCATTCCGGATACTGGAGAGAAAATAATTCTCACATAAAATCTAGGGTCATACAGGAGTACAACTGTTGTCTATAAATTCCATTAACTATTGAATTATATTGCTCAGACTGTCAGAGAAGGAAGGAAGGCAGGAAGGAAGGAAGGAAGGAAGGAAGGAAGGAAGGAAGGAAGGAAGGAAGGAAGGAAGGAAGGAAGGAAGGAAGGAAGGAAGGAAGGAAGGAAGGAAGGAAGGAAGGAAGGAAGGAAGAAGATATTTGCAGTATTTTCTTCTTGCTGTTTTTCCCCCTTTAAAACCATCCAGCCTTGTGGAGAAGAAAAAGATTCAGTTTGATGTTAATTTCCAGATATAGATGCAGCATCAACAAATAAACCCTCCAGTGAAACTGCCATTTCTGGAGAAATTTGTGCACAGGGTTTATGGGCAACAGGTCAATTTTCCTCACTCTTTCACCTCAAGTAATGTACTAGAGTAGGATTTCAAACTCAATGTGTTGTTATTAGGCTGGATAGTGTTATACTAGAAATAAGAATACTTTTGTGCCAATTCTGTGAAGATCTTGTTTGATTCCTCTTTTATTCAGCACCTCTCATGCAGAGATGAGGCTTATTAAAGCCTCCAGTGTCTTGATTTAACTCCCAGTATGTTCATTCAATTTGTTCTTTTAAAAGAGCTTGTGTTCACAACAAATTTTAATTTTCTTTATTTTGCTGTTATATAAATGGTTATTCATTAAAGCTCAGTGCCTTCCAAATGAGCTCATTTTATCCATATTTGCATATTTTTCACTCTAGACCACTGGGAAAAAAAATAATTATTTTGCTAAACAGTCACTTCAGATGTCTGTCTCCAGCCTAGTTCAACAGAGTTTGAAAACCAGATGCTGAAGGATGGAGTATTGCAAAATTGAAATGGCCTCAGTGAAAACTGCCACAGTAATAGAGGTTTTTGAAATCCTTCTTTCAAAGAAAATCCTGTAAGAAAGAATAAAGACACTGAACAAATGACCAAAATCCTTACAAAACGTTCAAAAACACTTAGATCAGAAAGATACCATGAAACTGGGAGGCTAATTTAGGCTTCTGAGTTAGGTTAAGGAGATCAGCACACCCTTGCCAAGGGCAGGTGGTAAAGGAAAGGGACACTGCACTTTTGCACAGCTTCCCTTCTAGTATATCCTTCTGGGATCTTCTGTGCAAAGTGAGTGGTAGGCATCAAAAAGATCAACTTCTTTTTAAGTGCTATATTAATTATTCAAAATTAAAAGAAAAAGAAAAAGCTTTTTAAGTCACGAAGATAACACAGTCAACTTTGGGTTGGGAAAAATCAAAATTAATCTGCATCTTCTTGATGAAGTTGGGTCACTAAAGGGCACGACCTTCAAGTGCACTGAACAGATGTACAGCACCCTAAACTCAGGAGGAGGATGTTTTACTAGATGAGGGTCAAATTCTTATCACTGTCAGCTGGTTTAAATCCTCAGTATCGTATTTGTCATGATTCTTTAAAAATTTTTTTGATACACAAAATAATCCTCTGGCTAGACATTTTTTCAATGATTCACCATAATTTCCATATGTTCCACATACCAGAATTTATCCATTTTAAGTGTTATAGCATCTGTAGCATAAGATCTGCCTACTCTGAATTCAAGTGGTTTGAAGGGAAGGGTAAGGAAGGGAAGAGAGATCATGTATTTTATACAGTGAGGGAATCTTAAAAAAAGCTTTGAGAAAGAGGGATTCACTGTCTTGGGAGCTTAGATCATCAAAGTACCCAAAATCATCATAATCTTGCTTTTCAAGCTAATTTAAAGTGTCTACTGGGAACTCAAAATAGATATAGTTGTCTCAAGAACTGTTTATGCAAGCAGTTCGGTGCCCTACCTGATGGGGTTTTTTCCACTTAGTCCACACAGAACAGTGAAAAAATTTGGGTGAGACTTATTCAATAACAACACTGTCTAAAATCAATTCTGAAAACCCCCCTAATAATAAAAAATAAATTCATTCTAAACAGATGCACCCGTATAAAATCAGATATAATTTCAATGGCATAAAAAAGTATTACTCTTAATAAAATACTGAAAACCAGGAAAACATATTTAAATACAACTTTTAGTCAAAGAAATTTACTAATCTCCTCCACATTTACTTACACAAACACTACAAGTCAAAGCAAGTTAATATGAAGCCACCAGAGAAGTACATATTAAAATTCTTATCAGCACCAATAGGCTTTGGATCTTATCCTAAATGTCAGATTCTGTCATCTTAGTCACTTAAGTAGATCCTAACTCTGAAAGTTATTTCAGGGATTTCAACAGAATTATCACAGAGATTGCTCAGTCTGAACAAGGCTGAAAAAAGCACGGCCCATCGAAACCCAGCATGGGCTAAAAACACATTATTGCTAGTTAAGGGGTTTTGATACATCTATGTGTATTTTTTATACAATATTTTTAATTTCTTTGAAGGTGACTATCTCTTCAAAAGAGTAATTGCCACTCACACACTGAATTTGTGTACAAGACTGATCCTGATAAAGAAAGCAAGAGCTTTTCCAAAAGGCATTTTGCAAAACTAAGAATTTGCAATCTTGATGTTTCAAGGAAATGTACTTCAGGGCATTATAAAGACATTTATAATAGTCTGTGATCAACAATAGAGCCTGTAAAGCTTAAGGCTGCCTGGAGAGAATAAACCCACAAATCCAAAAAGCTCTTCCTTAGCTAAGTTTGTCAAGGGAAAAATTTCCTCTCTTTCAATAAGATAGCACAAAATCAAGACAAATAAAAACTTTTGGAGATGAACACCAAGAAGATTTAAGGCAACCAGCATGTGGTGTCCAGAGAAAGACCCCTCAGCTTGGAGCCTGAGAGCCACCTTGTGCACAAGGCACCCCTCAGCCCGCGATAAGCCCAGTGCAGGGAAGCCCAGGAGGGAAGGCAGGAGTGGGAGCTGCTCCGTGGCAGGGCAGCTGTGCTGCCACATCTCCTCCCAGCTCTCCCCACACACCCCAGCCGCTGGCAAGTGTGACCCCCCCACTCACCAGTGCCTGGGGAACCTGAGATAAACGCTCATCCCTTGATTTATGGAGCCATAATTAGGGATCAGTTAATCCCTGAAACAATGGGTAACTTTCCAGGGTGTGCATCATGCCCCGTGGCCCTTCCCTCTCCCCACTGCTGACTTCAAGCAACCCAAGTTCAGAAGTGGTGCCTATAAACTCTTACGTATTTACCAGGAAAAGCTTGATGGTACAGTAATCAATTCTGTATAAGTGTATACCATCTGATTAAGAAATTGCAAAGGATAATGGTTAGATGCCTTTGTGCAACAGAATATAAAAGTTTCCAAATGGAAATTTGAATCAAGATGCCTCCTCAGAGTAGCATAATCCTCATTATGATCGAAGGGGAACTGATTTCTTTGAAGCACCAACCTGAAGACAGGGCTTATGAGGGCATCCGATGCCTCAAGAGAAAAACAAAATCCTATCAGCTGGTGTTAGGAAGATTATGATTTTATGAGTGTGCACAACAAATAGAACATGCCTAAAAGAGAGGAATGACTGCCCTCAAAATCTCCAAGGATGACAAATTTGAACTCAATACAGCATGAGCAGTTTTTTTAAGGAATTTATAAGGTTTCCTTTAAAGGAATTTATAAAATCTTCAATAAAAGGAATACAGATCTTGGATCTCATCCATAAAACATTTAAGGCATGGATTTCAATGAAACTAGGTATAGGATGTGACCAGCTATAAAAAATAAATTGTGAACGTGATACAAACTTCCTTGTGTCTAGAGATACCACACATCTTTTGCCACTGAGTTCATCATACAGCAGTCACAATTAAATACGTACCTTTTCTACATGAAAGGTAAAAATATAGTTGTAAGTGTTCCTTTGAGAAAGGAAGCAAAAAATGAGCAAGGGACAGAATATCAATTTGCAAAGAGAAAAGAAATCATCATTATTGCCTTAGGTTTCAGTGACCCATCTGCTCCAGCAGGAGGTTAGGAATGACCCTGTTTATCAAACCCAAGATACATCTAGACAAGTGCTCTCTTTCCAACAAAAACCTGTAGCAGATGCTTAAGGAAAAGATATGACAGCAATAACTCTAGGAGTGATTTTTTTCTAATACACCCTCCCAGAAGCAAGAAGTTTCAGAGATTTCCTGAATCAAAGGTCACCCATAGCCTCCCAATGAACGTGGCCTGCACTACTTCACCTAATTGCACTTTCAGTTCATCCAAGCGCCTGACTGCCAAAGAGTTCTGGGACAGCAGGCTCCGTGATTTAATGGCACACTTAATTACATTCAAAAGGTTCTACTTCAGTAGTTTGTTTGTTGTTGCATTTTTTGTTTTGTTGGATGTTCTCTACTTTGTGTACAATAAAACAGGGAATGACCACTTCTCGTTCACTTTCTACATCGCTCATAACTGTATGATACCACAGCTCAGTCATCTGTTTGGGAGCAGAAGGACCTTTGTTCTGTGCCCCACCTTGTACAAAGCCATCCTGTACTCCTAACCATCACTCTTTAGTTTTTTCCAGTTCAACCAGACTTCTTTTGAGTATGCACAACAGGATGAACCAATGGTTTCTATAAAGGAAGAGGGACGCTTTCTGTCCTGTTTTCATCTTCTTTCCTGCTAAGTAATATAATTTTATTTGCCTTTATGACTGGCACGAAATATCGATGATGTTGTACATAGAGCTTTCAACAGTAAATCACAATATTTATTTAACTCCTTGAGTAGCAGTTAATTTAGGTCCTATTCTTGTAAATACATAGGTGTGGCTGTTTTTTCTCATATTCTGTATTTGCATTTACTAACACTCTGTATTTATCCATCCCTTCATAACATAGTTATTCACTATTGGGAGATTATTTCCTATTCTTCATAGTAGTTAAGACTTCACAAGGCATCTCTGGACGCCACCCAGTCCCACCCTCTGCTACAATCGGTGGCCCAGGACCATGTCCAGTCAGATTCCAGGTATTTCCAGGGAGGGAGACTCATCAACCTCTCTCAGCAGCCTGTGCCAGTGTTTGACCACCCACAATGGAAAAAAAATAGGAAAAAGAAACGGATTTTTTTTCCCATCAGGTACTTATACACTGGAAAAGATCCCCCTAACCCTTCTCTCCTCTTCAGGCTGAATACATCTCTCTCAGCCTCTCCTTACATGTCATAAACTCAAATCCTTTAATTACCAATAATTAAATAATTTTGAATATCCTAAATACGTTTCAACAAAATGTATCGTCTCACTCTTCACCATGTATCCTGTATCTGTCTTTTATAAATGTACTGAACATCTGTCTATGGGACCACAAGTATTTTTGCTCCAGCTCAAAGCTGATAAATTATTTATCAATATTGTTTTCTGCCACCTAATCTATTAGTAAACTACAAGAAATCTTTCTCTTATCTCAAGACAAGCCAGCCACTTTAAGTCTTTTGGCATGAATCTTAACAAAAGCTTTTGAAAATCAGGATTAAATTAATTCACACAGTTGTTGAAGATTTCAAAGCATTAAGCAAAAATGCTTAATGAATAAATTAAATAAACGCCTAGAAAAACTGCACTAACTCCTCCAAAATTCCAATAACACATATTTAACTCTACATTTTTTAAATTATTGACTTATTTTTCAATATAAAAAACACACTTACTGGCCTATACACAATGTTCTTCCCAAAACTGCCCAGGACCTCTATTTGTCCACCTTACACTTCTTTACCAAGGATGATTTAAGGTTTTATGCAGCAGATACTAGTCCAGAAATACTTCTACGCTTCTGATGGATTTTGGTTTTAATCACGGTGGCCTGCTTTAGATTGTTTTAATTTCTTTTTGATGTATAAGACTGTATTTATACTGAGTTTATAACAATCTCCATGCTATTTTAAGCTCTGTATCTTTTTAGCTGCTCATTTTATATACTTCAGAGACAGTGAACAGATTGAAGACTCCAAGCCCATTTGGATGCTCCTCATAAGGATGCCTTTCCATCCCCCTGATAAAATTTGCTTTCCTCTAAACCCTTTAAAACCATTTTGAAATAGGCAGACCAGAACACAACATAGTATTTAAGGTTCTGGCCCACAAATGATTCATACACTTGAATCAACTCATATTGTCTGTTTAGTTTGTTCATTTTCTAACAATTTCTAATATTTGTTTGGATTTTTGCAACCTATGGAGCACCACTGAGTTTCATAGAATGATCTATTTTGACCCTGAGATCTACTTCCAAAGTGATGGTGGTCGACACAGACTCCATCATGTCTTTTTCTGGCGTTAAGATTTTTCCCCATGTCCATCACTCCAGATTGATCTACACTGAACTGCACATGCCTTTTAATAATGCTCAGCTTCTTATGGTCTTCCTGCAATTCCTCACACATCCCTGGTCTTTATCACCCTTAACAGTCTGATACAATTCCAAGGACTTGTCACTTCATTACGTGCTCCTCCTATAAAATTATTTGTTGAAGGCACCATATGTTAAAACAAGCACAGACGTGACAGTCTTCCAACAGAAGTTAGAGACTAAAGTGTTTGACAAAATTCATACATATTTGGAAGACTGTGTATGGCTGTGTGCACATGTATTGTGCATAAGTAACAGTACTGTAAACAGAGTTTTTCATAACCCTGATTACAGTGCACTGATATGACAGAACCTGAACTGAATTACAATTACAAAGCAATCTGCATGCATTTCCTTTATGTTGATACAGAATAAAGAAATCATCACCCAATTTTTTTAGGTTGGTAAAATTTTGACTGACTAACTCTGGAACGCATTCAGGCCTAAAAAAACCTGGCTGAAAGTAGGAAGATAAATACTTTTCAAGAAAAAAAAAAATTATAACCCAAGCATCTCACAGATCTATGTATATTAAAAAAAAAAAAAGACTATTAAAGTAACCCATAGAAATTTTCAGTAATTGAAATTAAATCAAACTGTCTTTGAAAATGAACAATTGAACCATCTTGAAGGATTTAATTATCCCTCTAAAGTCACTTTGTAGTATTATACAATATAAGAATTGTCTAATTCGTGGTGCAGAGAATCCAGCTTGAAAATTGGAAACTAATGGGAATGGAAGAGGTGATAGAAATATCTCTTGCTTGGTCTCCTGCAGGGCTTAACGAGGTCACATAGAAGTGCTGAATCTGGTGATAGAAGTACATTTATTTATGCCAAAATTGCAGGGCTAAAGCCAAAACTGCGTAGCTCAAATAAGTCACCTGAATATCTATATATATATATATATATATATATACACATATACATATATATAAATATAATGATATTGCTTCCTTCAAAGTGTGAGCCTGTCTTAGAAACTTGTGACACTGATATACTCAGACACTAAAGATTGATTACACTGTCCTGAACCTGGTGTTTTATACCAACCAGCATATGTGTTACATTGTAAATGTGCAAGTCTTTTGATTTTCATTCACTATTTTCAGATAGAATTATCAAAGCTTCTATATTAGATATTATCACACATTATCTCAGCCTTCTTTTATTAATGTACTGAGGGAAAAAGAAAGAAAAAAAATCAAATTGAGACTCTCCTTTTTTGAGTCAACAATTTTAACATGCACACACAGAATCCCCATAAAATTAAACAGCTGTGAACAAGGATGGAAGGAATATGAATAGTTTATGCTTTTTTATCAGTCTAAATTGAGACTCATAAAACTGTGGCAAACACCTTGAAGCAGAGCTGAACCTACTGGGTTTTATGCCCTAGGCTGGGGGAGGTCATAGAAATGTCCAGGATATCCTGATTTCCAGTGCCCTCATTGTGAAGAGCATATTTATTTGTAAGTGCACACGAAACACTACCTTCAATATCAGTCACTGCTGAACACAGTGTGTCATTTATCTTCTCTCTCTGAAAATGAAATTGCAAGTTTAGTTATCAACTAGTAAATCTCATAGGAGGGAGCAGGAGCTCCCTGTGTGGCTTGATTTGGAAGATTCGTCACAGCCATCAGTTTTTCCTGCCAGAGATATGCTGTCTGCCATGAGATTTTCCTGAAGTAAAAGACCTGCTGACTGTGAGTAAAGTTACCAGGAAAAGCAGCCTGGCAGAAAGCCTCAATGAAATCTATCAAACAAACATACAGAAAATAACTTTCATCATTTCAGCATTCGTCAAAACCTCTTTCCCAGGGAGAGGCTGAGGGCAGGGTGAGCAGCACCTGCAGAGGGAAACCATCATTGGGGGAGTGGAGTCTTGTGCACCAGTGCTGGGACTGGAAAGGAAGAAGATTTAAAAGAACTATGAAACCACTTGCTGTACAGGCTCCGAGTGACATACTGCCTTTTCATACAGTGCCTACTCACGTTCCACAAGGTAACATGCTTTCTACTTATTTGCTTTCCTCATTCCATTGGAGGATTGGATTTAAAAGTAGGTTGCTTCAAATATTTACTCCTCTAAAATGTCAAATTGAATCAAAATCACATCCATCACAAATGGTGAATCATTTTTCACATCAGACATTCAGGCTTGACTCATTTGCCTGCTGCAGGGATATCATTGTTTATTGCTACAGTTCCTATAATGGGAAACAAGCATTCAGTGATTGAGCATGACTGACTGCAAGCTACATGTGAGTCTCTCTTGCAAGCCCAAATTCACTTAATATCCACACCTTTTTTACAGAAGTTCATGTCTATATACAAACTTAGCGTGAAAACATTTCTAGGCAAGAAAGCTTGAGCACACTTGCTGTCTTATTTGAGCCTTGTGTGGCCTGAAGCAGAATGTGCTAGTGCATGCCAGTGTGCCAGAAGATATTTCAAACATACTCTGGACACTTGGGCCCAACAGTTATGAGCAAGGATGGAAGGTCATTGCATTTAATGTGCTTTTGAGACTATTATGATCTTGGAGCTGGAAAAGCGCCTGGGACTATCCATTCTACTGACAGGGCTGCTTTGGTCTGAAGAATTTCACAGGCAAAGAAGATAGCTGTGACTCACAGGGCTCAGTGTTTAGGTCAGAGTTTGCTTGGAAAAAATGAATCAGCTGGAAGACTTACTCATCAAATGCTTCCTATAATTAATTTCATTGATTTACATTTGTAGGGGCTCGTAATGCAAATAGTAAGATTGATACAATTGTAGAGTGAATGGAAGTGTGTTTGTTTGTAAGAACCAAAAGAAAGAGCAAGGTGTTAAAAGAATGCCCTTTATTGACAAACAAGTCATGTTTAGAGGACACTCTAAACAGTTCCTGTGCTGTGCATGGCAAGGCCACAGCACAGAAGACTGGCAGAAGATGACCATGTACTCTGCTGTGAGGAGGATAACATCTCCAGGTTACAGCATGATACACATACCACTATTTTTCCTGTTATCCCAGCCTAAAAATAGGCTATAAACAGAGCCTATATATTGCAGACACAGAAAAATGTACTGAGAGCTGCTGAGCAATATAAAAATCACAGAATGGTAGTGGTTGGAAGGGAGCTCTGTCCAATCCCCCCACTGATGCAGTTTCACCTAGAACAAGCAACACAGGTTGCATTTAGACGAATTGTTAATATGTCCAGAGAAGGAGACTGCACAACCTCTGTGGCAGATCTGACCATAAACTAGCCTGTCAGTTCTGACCAAGAAGAACCACAGAGACAGGATAAGGACTCAGCAGCTAGCATGACCTTTTCCCAAACTCAGGTGATGCTCACAAGATCATATGAGCTCACACATCTTGGTGCTTATGCGAGTATGAATGTGAGTGTGAGTGAATGAGATTTATGAGGGAGTGATTGTGAGTTGAAAAAATTCAGATTATTTAGAGATGCTGTGCCTAAACCTCACCTTCCCATTCCCAAAACTCTCACACTGAATTTTGTTACATGAAATACCCTAAACTTTAAGTAATACAAAATAAACCTTAAAAAAAAAAAAAAAAAAATGTTCTATGCTTCCATGACCCTATGCAAACAGAAGAAAATTACCTGTTTTCCCACTGAGTACATTTTTGCAGTCCACCTTAAAGATGAAAAGCAATTTTAGTGAAATATTAATGCTGACATCACTAGCTACATCTAGCTACATTAGCAAAATCTAGCATTTAGCTACACAAAACAGCATCTACTTGCATTTTGCAGACACTTGGGTTTGACACATCTATAAAAACATTCATGAGTAAGTGGTGTTCCATGTTACACCTGTATGATTCCAGGACAGCTCCATTAATGTTACTGACTATGCTACACTAAAAGTACACGGCTACTATGCTCTCATCCATTGTTTGGAATGGGTTTGATACGTGTACAAAACCTTAGAGAGAGCAAATTCTGTATAAAGGTTGAACAAAATGGCATCACCAGCTTGATAGTGTACAATGAAACAGCCATCTTCAGTGACTCTATGAAATAAAAGCTACAGTGGTTTAGGTAAAAATCTAGTTAAGGAAAGATAAAGTGAGAAAATGTAGAATTTTAAACATATAAGTATTCATTTTGCTACATTCCGATTTAGTAGACAAATTAGTTCATAAGTATATATATGTAGTAGAGAAAACTTTAAAAAATAGGAAGTGTCCTAAATAGTGTCTGTGGTAGAAAGAAGAAATGGTGCACACAGGACTGTTTTTGAGTTTGTAGAGAAATTCACCTAACTTCAAATGTCTCCTCTAACACAGTCACCTTACCAAGTCTTTATGATCAATGGAGAGAAACAGGCACCTCCAGAAGGTGTATTGCCCAGTCCGTCTCACACTGACATGACTGAATCTCCAGGTATTTATTTCCTTGTCTTGCCTACAGAGGCCTTTTACAGTGACAAACTGAGAAGTAAATGTGCAATTTTAACATGGATGAAGTTATAAGGGCTTCCTCTGTCCTTATAACACAGATCATCCCCCACTAAACACTGCTAATACTCCTTCAAGTCTTTAATTTGTTTTCCTCTTAATGAACATGTACACCTTAATGCTGATGCATAATCCATCCCCAGTAACAAGGAACTAAAATATTTTTATAATACTCATCTTTTTAACATTTTTTATTGTTTACTTCTTATCTAAGGTAGTACAACTCTTCCAAGTCCAACAGAAAAAATCTCATCCACTTTTTTTTTAAAGATCTTGCAAAGCAAAACATTGATTTATCTTTATTTGTGCTAAATGCTAGCAAAACATTCTCCTACATTAACCCTGACATATCCTAACTTATGCTGGAAAGAAAATGCACCTTAAAAGAAAAAAAAATACTTTATGAAATAAAAAGTATATTAAGAAAATAATGACTTTACCTATTATCACATGCATGCCAAGTCTTGCCAAATGCTTCACAGTTTGGTAACCAATTCCTTTAGCACCTCCAGTCACTATAGCAACCTTTCCATTTTGTGTAGGGAAAACTATATGAGAAAAAACAAACAATACAAGGTTAGTTCACAATAGTAACACAATTAAAAAGTTAAGATGCATTTTAAAGAGTGCACACTTAACAGACTGCTCAAGCCAGGCCAGTAAACTATCTCAGGAGCAAACTGTATGGAAACAAAAACTGTGGAAGATCCACCATTTTTTACTGCTCTATAATTTTCCAGTGTTAACAGTTCATGAAAGACTGAGTTTGACGACATGAAAGGCAAACACCCACTTCAGAAATTTTCTCATTTCTATTTGCATGCATTTCATCATCCTGCAGTCATCTGACCTTTAAAATTTCCACCATAACTTTGTTACTGAGCAAGGTGGCAGCAGTTACGTCAGCTCAGGGATGGCTTACTCTACGAGTACAGGGGAAAAAATTCAATTGGCAGCATGATACCCTGAATATTTCTTGAATGACAAAAGACCCGCCTCTGTCAGCAACATGGAGGAAAGATCTCAGTCTAAGGTGAGCCACCAACAGTACAACAGCTGACCTAATTTCCCTGCATAACTGAGCACTCTCCCTTCTGAAATCACAAGGCCCTGAGCTCCAAAGAATGGAGGAAGCAATTTTCTTGCATGAAAGCCCCCATCTGCTTTTCCCACGTACACCAGCCCTCTCCCACAGAATCCAGCATCCCTGATACCTGCTGTCAGCCTCACTCTGCCTGCACTCCAAGTGCTCCTTGACCCACACACAGCCCGGCAGGCAAGGGAATGCTCCCAAACTCCCTCTGCTAGAGGGGTGGCTTAGACACAGCCTGTGTCTCCTGCATCCCCAGGCAGCCCTTAGATGCCAAGAAACATCTGGGATAGCCCTTGCAGAGCAGCTGCCATTGCAGCTACAAGCTCTCACTGGGTGCAGGTTGCACAGCACCTCCCCCCACCATGGAGAGAGTCCTGCAGCCAAAGCAGAGCAAAGGCAATATAATTTAACTTCTTGGGAAAGGCGTGAATTAGGTCTAATATCAACTACAATTTTTTTGGGGTGGAGAATGTTTCATGTGAAGAACCATGTGGTCCTTAGGTGACCAAGGTGAATTTCTAATTTGCTTTGGAGTCAAAGCTGTGAGGTATTTGCACAGGAAAAATACTGAATACTGTGTTTTGCTGCGGTGCAGTGTCTGTAGGCAACGCTATAGATAGCAAATGTTAAAAAGATGCCAACTTTCATCTATCAAACGACTTTCTATTTTGATTTCTAGGTTTTTAGGGGATTGCTTTGTTGTACAACACCAACTCATATTTGACATAGTTATGAAACACAGAACTAGCACTGATACAAGCTTCTTTCTTCACAACAACTTCAAAAAGGATCCACATTTCCCCTTTTCTGAAACACATAGTTCTTTCCATCATGATACAACATGAATTTCTGTTCTCTTCAGGTAACAACTTGGTTCTTCCCATCCATGAAGAACAGGAATTGTTTGCAGTTCTTTGAAGGTTAACTCCAATTACAGTGATATGCATGCACATAGGTGTCCTGACATATATAATTCAAGTTAAATAAAACTTCCCCAGGAGCTTTCTTAAGGGGCTTCAATTTAGTTGTAAGCAGCCCTGCAATTTCCACCAAAAATACTTCTAATCACAAACTCTAAACAAAATGCTTGCAGGTCCAAAACTCATCAAGAGAAAATGCATTCTTTTGGGCCTGAGTGCCTTCTCTTCCTTTTCTGCCTCCCCATGCCTCCCTTGCTTCCTGGCCTCTCACCACATTGCTGACCTGGCATTTGTATTTCACATATTGCATGCAGGTGCTGTCACTCATTTCCATTACTGCACCACTATACCTACCTATTGAAAAATAAGTGAAATTTTAATGCAAAATTCACTTAGAAGAAAATTAATGAAAGAAAAGGAGAAAAAGAAGTCAGGCCTGGGGAAGGGGCAATGACATGAAGTAAAAATGGAAAATCAGAAGAGCAAAGAGGTAACAGGTATCACTGTGATAAAGTGGTTCTTAGCAGAGGACACAATTTAGCAGATGAAAGAAGATGTCCAGTCCTATCCTATCCAGGGTGACTGCAAAGAAAAGGACAATTTTTTGGTCCTAATGGCCACTTAAAGACTCCACTGTAAAAATACATTCTCTGAGATCCTATATTACAGACAGGTTTAAAACAGGCCTGCTTGTAGCAGCTAGCTCCAAGGACCTAAGAAAGCACACAGGAAGGGAGAAATGAGGGCTGCAGACACACAGATAAGTGGTCATTATCTGTTTTATTTCCAAGAGGTACAGCTTCCATATAACATGGTTTTGAATAGACACAACACGGCATGGCCCAAGTCAGTCTATCCACTCACTTCACTCAAAATGGGAAATGCAAGGAGAAAAACTGAAATACATTGGGGAGGGGAGAGGGACAGGAAGAAAATAAACTCCTCGATTATTTCGTGTTATTAATTCAAAAAATATGTACAGTTTCCATCAAGACAGATACCTTAATGTAAAATGAATCTCCATTTAAATGAGACACAGCTAGTATTTATGTCAACAAAAGCGGTCAAGATCAAATGCAGGCTCTGTGTGCGAGCCAGGGATAACTCCAGTGAAAGGCAGTTTATTAGTGCCCTGCTCCCTCCCAATTGCGTGTGGAGTTTGCAGTACACCCAACTTTCAGTGTTAAAACACCACTTCCATGATGAAACTCAGCATGAAATTTGCAAAGCAGGCCTGGGCTCGGCCGGGTTTTCAGCAGATATTGGTTGATTTTGTGTGAAAGGTTGAGCTGAATGCAGCTGGAGCCTCGCAGCCCCCCAGGCAGGAGGCAGGGGAGACCCACTGGCTTTGTAATGCCCAGAGAGGTTCCCTCTGGCATTTCTTGCATCTCCTTTAAACCACCCCACTTCTCTCTCTCCCTCTGCTCCTGCTAAGGAGGTAGATACTGATCTCAAGTTCAGAGGAATAATGCCAGTGATATCTCCGTGGGACATGAGAACGGTACAGCCCTGTGCTAATGAAATCCCCTGACCAAGCAGTAGCTGTTCATTCCCCTTTGTGCTCAAAGAAACCAGCCTGCAGTCCCTAGGTGCTCCTTTATTACACTGGTGTCTGAGAAAAGCTTCTCTCAAGCTGCAGGTTCTGCCTGCATCCCAACATATTTGGACAACATAAGCCTGTTTATTTTGCAAGTGAATTATCCTAAAACAGAAAAATAAGGCAGAATTATTATGTTCTGATGTGAGGCTATTTAAAAATAATTATTTTCTTTTTAAATATACTTGCCTTTAATCAGAAATGAATTCCATGTACAGAGACATCCTCACATAATTTCAGTACTACAAAGAATGTAAGGCAATTCTTTAATTTTAAAAAATACAAATTTTCAAGGGACTCTAAAACAGGGCTGTCAGGATGCCCCTGCAACTGCCAAAACCATAGAGAAATATGACAGTCTGCAGACCCATTACAATGACCTATTGCATATCAATGACCAGTTCCTGCCAGCAAAATCTCAGCTCTGGAGCAGGGATAAGGGTTGTTGAAGTAGCCAAATCAAAACAAAAGCATTAAACTTTCTCTTTTTTTGGCAGAAATACACCATGTGAACACAAACAATGCAAACTTAAGAAGAGCTTCCCTTGAGAGTAGCTTGTTTTGGTATTCTGAAACCTTTACATCACATTGTGCTTGATGCCAAGGGAAAAAAGAAGAAAGAAGTATTAGAAGTTTATTTAAAGCAAATTGCATCAAATTTTTACAAAGTTCCGTTTCCTACCTTACTAATCCAGCATCGGCATTGTGGCACATTATGGATCATGTGGACATTAAAATATAATTTCTTTACATTTATTTCCCCATTAACCTTCTTTTTAAGATATTGAAGGCCAAGGGTAGAATTTAGATTGTCTGAATCAGTCTCCAGTATTTATCAAGACCTGAGCATGGCTGAAGGCATCCAAAAAGCTGGTCAGTGTCCACCTGTGAGGTGCCATGCTGGGACCTGCCTGCACCTCCTGAACTGGCCACGCAGTGCAGGAACTTTGGTGGTATTTGTGCTGAAGAGATGCCTACAGACAAATCTCCACAGTTTTTTTTCATTCCTCCTATAACTGAATAATTTACATGCAAATATTAGGCCTGAAGGTAACTGGCAGAAGCACAGATGGAAAAAAAATAAAAAGAAAAGAACCAACAATGAATATTTAGTTTCATGACTGAATAACAAGATCCAAGTTTGGAGCCATTCCTGTATAGCAACACTGAGTGAGAAAAAGAGGGCAAACTGTAATTTCCAGTCCTCGTCTAACACCACAGGACAAGGCACAATAGAGTTCTTCTAGATGGATTAAAGAAATCATCTAGCTCAGTGTACCACAGAATTATTGAGTAATTTTTCCTGTTGCAAAATATTCCAACTCTTTTTCCCTGATTTATACTGTGGCGACATTGAGATTATAGCCATTAAGCAGATGTAGAAAAATAATTCATTTTTCACTCTGAGAGGCAATCAGTAAACTGCTGGGGAATCCATGCAGCTTTTAGCAACAGCCTTTTTTGTGTGCCTTACAGAAACATCTCCATAAAATTCTGGTTTGGCAGAAACCAGGCAAACAGGGTCTGGATTCAAATGATATTCCCGGACTATCCTAACAGAAGACAATTTAGGTGCTCAAATCCTGACAGATAAACCAGACAAACTGTGTGTGCCTCAAGCCTGTCCTAAACCTGTGCAGATGATTTTTCAAATGCAAATTGTCTTCCCAAATTTGCACACCAAAATCTTTTCTGCCGTTGCTGCTTCCAATCACCTTCCTAATGGAACATCAATATGCAATCAAGATTGAAGGCCTTTAAGGCTGGAAACCAGGTAGGTGGCAACCAGCCCGACTAGTCCTGCTGTGAAAAGGCATCCTGCTGGTTTCAGCAGTTGAGGCCATCGGGCCTTCTGCTGATGAACAACTGTCATGCACACATGCAGATGCACAGGCACACGGCCAACAGGTCCAGCGTACCCCGAATGGCTGGAGGCGTTGTGTTAGGGAGACACATCTGTCCAGGGACAGCTTCTGTTTCCAAACACAACTGGAGTTTTGCATCACAGAGGTGACAAGCCTCCCAGCTTTTGTAACGAATCATGAGGAAATGGAGGTATCAGAGAGGCTGGCCCTGGAGTTACTCATGGGAAGAGAAAGGTGTTGAAGAACCAGAACAGCAGGAGAAACCAAACCATGGAAATGTGTCCCTTGCCCTACAAACTCATAGGTATCTCAAGGTGCTATTAATGGAACAGCAGCAGTCAGATGGCTGCAAGAATTTCAGCAGCCAGGGGAAGACCTAATTTAATAAGGCTCCCACACACCCACTGACAGGGAATACGACTGGTAACAACTGCTCACAAAACCACAGCAAAACCCCTGGCACACATAAGATGAAGTTTCTTGTTTAACCGATGCGCAAGAGACACACAGAGCCTGAAATGCTGCATGCCAACAAAACAACAGACAACAACTCACACTCACCAGTTCTGGAAACTCACAGAAGTTCCATCCCTGTATTCCAGAGGAATGCACACACAGCCTGTGCCACATGAAGTGGACATTTCCACAACACAGCAGAGCTCCCACACAGCAGCAGCAATTTGTCTGGGCTGCCTGAACACCTGGGAACCCAACCAGTGCAGTAACTCCAGCCAAGGCACCATGTATCCAGAAGCCTGGACAAATGGCCAAAGTGCAGCAAGGCAGCAAATGACACAAAAAGAGAGGAGTTGGCAGATATGCCAGCTAGAGAAGCAGAGTGCTCAGCCAGCTAAGGAGTTAACATGTTTACTCATCCCTTCCTGACATTGTCAACACGGGAACAAGCGACATTTCTTCAGAGTTAGCAGCAAACATCTGCTGAGCCAGACTAATGATTTTTTTTAATTGCCAATGAAAACAACTTAAAAAAAAAAAAAACAAAAAACAAAAAACAAAAAAACTTAGGGCTGCTCTAAATTTATAACATTTATTTAGCTTTTTGATAAGCACGCCAGCTTGCTTACAGGGATGAAGTGATAACATTTGCAGGCAAAATGACAAGGCCTTCACAGAAGGCTGAGATACAAGCTCCCAAAATCCATTACAGGACTTGTTCCTAGATATCTCATTTAACATATGTGGAAGTCATACTACAAATGAGCAGAATGGCTCATTTTCCTCTTGTTTTTGTAACTCATGAACACACTATGGGTCCTTGGAGGGTATTAGAAAGCAACAGGTATTATTAGAGTCCAATATCACAAGTTTGGCGCATGAGTATCAACAGCAAGACCTAACTATAGTTTAAAAAGCCCCCACATATTAGAAAAGATGTAAGATAAACTGGTGCAGTAGTAAGATGAAAGTTATGATTCCAACATTACAGTCTCGAAAGAAATATTTTTTACTAAGGAAAAATGACAATACCCTAAATAAGGCAGCTGTTCAGAGTAAGAGTTTTTGGCACTCAAAAATACCAGATCTGTGGAAAGACATCTCTCTAGCAACAGTGGGAAGGGGAGTGGAAAGCTACACTAAAAATTTCATTTGCATGACACACCTATCTGTGTTTCTTCTAGCGATTCTTGGAAAGACAGCATAAATGCAGATAAAGGGAAAAGTGTGTGTGGAAAGCAGGGTGTGGAAGGGGAAGCAGAATGAAAGTGTTAGACTTTCAAATAAGTCACAGGAAAAGGTTTTTTTTTGTCAAGATGAGGTCATTTTCAAGTGTTTCGTTCCCCTTTCTCCTCTCTTCACCTTTCCCCCACCTCCAGGCTTTTAGGTGAAAGAGATACATCTCTAAGCAATTTAGTACACCTCAATCACAAATCTCCTCATGGCAATTTTGTCGTCAAGGCCAAAAAAGGACCCCAGTGAGGACATTGGCACTGCTACTTACAGATGCAAATCAACCATGTTTTGGTGGGGCAAAACTAATCCACAGACTGCTAGAAAAGTAAGATACAGCTATTACCAAAGTAATAAAAAAAATATTTCCTCTTCACTTGCACATATATTTTCAGTGCCCTGTTTTTCAGAGCATATGAGTGGTGTGTTTGCAACTGAAGAAGTCCTGCCTGGTTACAAGAGCCAAGGGAAGACACATTTTACACATCTTTTGACTGGACCATGAATGCTTTTAGTCAAATAGGATGCTCACTAATGTTCATCTTGGACTCTGTGAGGCTGCTAGACTTGGCAGAAGGGCTGCATGAAGAAAAAGACAGTTGGAGTGTTCAAAAAATATATAGACAGTAATTTTCCAAACTGATTTATGCTGTCTTCACTCTGTCTGTGAAGAACCTCGTCCTCCAGTAAACCCTATTCAGACCTTCTGCACGAGGATCACTGATCATACACAGAAAAAAAGCTGGATGTTGCCCCCTCTTCTCCAAGAAAGAGGAGGATGAGAATGGATAAAACTAAAGAGGGCTTTTAATTTGGGAATTTTTCTTGACATTTCTAAATTGCCTTTCTCTCAGACAATGGGAAGTAAGGCTGCATTGAAAAACAGTTTGATGAAGCATATATATGAGCTCTTTACAATACAAGTTCAGGCTGATTTTGACAGAGATATTAGGAAATTTGATCCTAACAAATACAGAGCTGCCCTAAGGTAAAAGAAAGCAAAAGTAGATGAGAGGGTGCAGTTCCCGAGTCCTGAATCTCACTTCTGGCCACGTTTGCCATTCCTGAGTACTTTGTTCCTTTTGCCAAAATTCATCTGAAGATAAGATATTTGAATTTATTTTTTCTTATGAGTGCCAAATAGATACATTGAACACACCATTATGCAAATGACTCAGATGGAAAATACCACAGTGCAGCACTAAAATCTGCTAAAAACTAATCAGGAATCCAAGTTTGCCCACAATCTGCTCTTGGAAGTAAAGTTCCCAACTGAATGTATAGGAAAAGAGGAGCACTTGATCCCTGGGAGGGGCATGGGGTGACAGAGAAGGAATCAAGAGATGGAAAAGTTGCCTTACATCTACAAGTACAAATTATATTAGTGAAATTATGGCTCTGCAAGTTCTCAACATACATCAAGCAACTTCTGCCATCACACACTAGTCCTTGTCTTACACATTCTTGCTATTCCTGGCTTAAGCCAGTGTTTGTTTTTTGTTATTCTGGAGAAACACTAGTCTTGAGGATTATTTCAGATAAAGGCTGATAGTACATTTGACAAACTTGTGCAAAAATATCTGGCACCTGACTACCCACTGGCATTACAACACACATGGCATGTTCTGCTCCACTGTGCAATCATTTTGTGTTGGGACAGATGCCAGCTGGGGACTTGGATGAGGCCATGAAACATTGCCTTTGCTTGGAAGGGAGGGCTCTGCTGCCGTGAGGCTGGACAGGAGAGGTGTGGGGGACAGCACTGTCACGGGCAAGGCACAGCACTAACTCAGCCCAGCAACAGTGATCTGTATGGGAGCAGTCCCAGCCTCAGTCACAAAAGGCACTTCACAAAAATATAATGTTGGGTTTTGTGAAATAAGGGCAGAACGGTCGTTGCAATAATATGAAGAAATCCCACTAATTTCTTATGTTATATTGAACAGACACAGCCTGCAGATTACTGGATTTGTTAAAAATATCAGAAGAAACACAATGCTAGCTCCAAGAAAAAATTAATCTTCCCTCTATAGACATATATTTAAAGGCTCAATTTACCCATATAATTTTTTAACATGGGAAAATACTGTCACAAGAATAGAGAAGGAAATTTTTCCATTTGTATTCTCTGCTCTGCTTATCTTTGATTCCTTTTATATATTTACCTATTAAGTCTTACTCTTTGGCTTTCTTCTCTTTCATTCCAGTCACAGTAAAGATAGGGAAGTTATATACAGGTGTATCTTTAAATTAAGAAAAAGCATCTGATTATCTTTTGAACAGATTTACTGATGCTTACTCCCATACTCCCTCCCTCTGGGCAAATGTAATTCTGCAATACCTTGGGCAATGTCATTTTATGTAAAACTTCCCAATGCTCTTCAAGTCATGTCATCATGTAATTATACTTTTTTCCTGTTGTGAAATGAGAGATGAAAAAGAGAAGCTTATCCCAGGATATTTAAATGGGGCCAATGGAAATAGCTCTGCATAGTCTATTAGCTGCAGAACGCATTTTCCCATCCTGCAGAAGTTTGAGACATTAGAATTATTTTTTCATTGTCTACCAGGAACCAAAGATTGTCTAGGCTCCAAGATTTCCTAAACAGCTAACAAGCAGATGCAGCTGCATCTGACAATGCTTTACATCCCTCAGGATATAAGAAACCATTTCAAGTCCTTGCTTTCAGACATATCCTGAGCATACAAAGGCCTTCCCAATTGCAATTCCCTATTTCCAAGTGCTATTTCCCTACAGAGAAAGTTTCATTTTAACCAAACATTTGACATTTCAAGACACTTTTCCGACTCACTAAAGTCCCAAATTTAGTATTTAGAAATACTAAATGTAGTATTTCTCCAAATCATGTTCAGAAATCCAGTGAAGAAGCCATAAATAACAAACAAAATGAAATGTGAGTAATCTCAGGAAAGGTCTTCCCTTGGAAAGACCAGATCCCATATATCTCAAAAAACTTGACAGTTATCTGCATGAAATGCAGCACAGAATTCCTAAGGTTTTAAAATTTCATTTCTAACTATGAAAAATTAGCATTTGAGTTATAGTTTTGACCAAAAACCAAGGTAATGGCAGTGAGTTTGAAATGCTGAAAAAATATGAACAAGCAAAGCATGATGCTGCTGTCACTCCATTACAGACTGAGTAAATGTCATAACTGACTACAGAGCAGAAACCTCCCTTCAGAAAACTGTAAATGATGGTTATTTCACAATAAAGAGAGTTAAAAAAGGAAAAAGGAAAAAAGAAAAGGAAAAAGAAAAGGGAAAAGGAAAAACAGGAGAAGGAGAAGGAGAAAGAGAAGAAGAAGGAGAAGGAGAAGGAGAAGGAGAAGGAGAAGGAGAAGGAGAAGGAGAAGGAGAAGGAGAAGGAGAAGGAGAAGGAGAAGGAGAAGGAGAAGGAGAAGGAGAAGGAGGAGAAGAAAGAGAAGAAAGAGAAGAAAGAGAAGAAAGAGAAGAATAAAAGAACAGCTGCTATTCTTGATTTATTCCCAAATACCGTAGAAATAAACCTAACCAGGGAAGTCCCCACACCTTGCATGGAAGAAAGTTTCCATCATAAACCTTCAAGTCTGGGGAATATTTGAAGTGCCCAAAGCTCAGAAAATGTGGAAAGTCAGATATTCAGCATCTGCTGAAACTCAGAATTCTGAAACTCAGCATTCTCCTGGAGAAAAACTGGCTGCTCATGGCTTGGACAGACATAGTGCTTGCTATGTGAAATCCTGGCTGGATGGTCATGGCCAGAGTGTGGTAGTGAATGGAGCTACATCCAGCTCGTAGCTGGTAACAAGTGAGGTTGCCCAGGGCTCAGTATTGGCATCAGTCCTGTTTAACATCTTTATCAATGATCTGGATGAAGTGATCAAGTGCACCTTCAGCCAGTTTTCAGATGACACCATGCTGGGTGGGAGTGTCGAACTGAGGGAGGGCAGAAAGGCTCTACATAGGGAGAGCTTGACCAGCTGGATTGATGGACCAAGGCAAAGGGTATGAGATTCAGTAAGGCCAGCTGCTAGGTCCTGAGTTTGCATCACAACAACCCCATGCAGTGCTATGGGCTGGGGGCAGAGTGGCTGGAAAGCTGCCCAGCAGAAAATGACCTGCAGGTCCTGGTTGACAGAATCTGAACATGAGCCAGTGTGTGTCCAGCTGGCCAAGAAGGCCAACAGCATCCCAGCCTGTATCAGCAGTAGTGTGGCCAGCAGGACCAGGGCAGTGATTGTCCCCCTGTACTCAGGACTGATGAGGCCACACCTTGAATCCCGTTCAAGTTCTGACCCCCTCATGACAAAAAAGACATTGAGAGGCTGGAGCATGTCCAGAGAGGGCAACAGAGCTGGTGAAGAGTCTGGAGCACAAGTCGGATGTAGGGCAGCTGAGGGGGCTGGGGGTGCTTAGCCTGGAGAAAAGGAGGCTCAGGGGTCCCCTTATTGCTTTCTATAACTACCTGAAAGGTGTTTTAGAAAGGAGAGGGTAGATCTTTCTCCCATGTAATAAGTGACAGGACAAGAGGAAATGGTCTTAAGCTGTGCCAGAGGAGGTTTAGATCGGATAGTGGGAAAAAATTTCTTCCCTGAAAGGGTTATCAAACATTTGAACAGTCTGTCCAGGGAAGTGGTTGAGTCACAACCCTTGGAGGTATTTAAATGACATGTAGATGTGGCACTTAGGGACATGGTTTGGTCATGGACTTGCTAGCATGCGTTAACTGTTGGAATTTTCCAACCTAAATGATTCGATGATTCTATGATTCATCAGCATTTTCATATGCAGAAACTAAAGCAAAGAGTGATCTCACTACTTATGGTCAAACTGGAAAGACTGATCTACTTATGGCCAAACTAGAAATTCAAACCAAAAGCACAATATTGGTACCTGCATTTTAGCATCTCACCAGAGGAATTAAAAAGACAACACAAAACAATTTATACTTTGCACTATGATATATACCTTTCAAAAGACAAAATATTTCAATTTTGATTTTTGAGACAGTATTGACAGTATCATCATATTCCTAGATAGTACAGGATATATTGTATCACAATCTCCAATATCATCTTTACAGCTTCTACTTTTACTGCTTGTGAATTCCAGCGTCTCTTATTCTGACCACATGCTATTAAAAGATTGAATTCATCATTCCATCTTCCTCACAGCACAGATGGAGAGATATAGTTGGGCAACCAATACATTGGGAAAGTCGATTCTTTAAATATTCCCTTACTATATTATATTATATTCTGGGAATGTGAGGGGGGTGTGTGTGTGAAGAAAAAAAAACATTGGAAAGATCATTAAGAATAGTTTAAACTGTATCTCTTCTCTTCCCAGAGACAGAGAATGTAATTTCCATATCCCAATCAAGCTTAAGAGCACCCAGCTGAAGGTCACANAGAAGGAGAAGGAGAAGGAGAAGGAGAAGGAGAAGGAGGAGAAGAAAGAGAAGAAAGAGAAGAAAGAGAAGAAAGAGAAGAATAAAAGAACAGCTGCTATTCTTGATTTATTCCCAAATACCGTAGAAATAAACCTAACCAGGGAAGTCCCCACACCTTGCATGGAAGAAAGTTTCCATCATAAACCTTCAAGTCTGGGGAATATTTGAAGTGCCCAAAGCTCAGAAAATGTGGAAAGTCAGATATTCAGCATCTGCTGAAACTCAGAATTCTGAAACTCAGCATTCTCCTGGAGAAAAACTGGCTGCTCATGGCTTGGACAGACATAGTGCTTGCTATGTGAAATCCTGGCTGGATGGTCATGGCCAGAGTGTGGTAGTGAATGGAGCTACATCCAGCTCGTAGCTGGTAACAAGTGAGGTTGCCCAGGGCTCAGTATTGGCATCAGTCCTGTTTAACATCTTTATCAATGATCTGGATGAAGTGATCAAGTGCACCTTCAGCCAGTTTTCAGATGACACCATGCTGGGTGGGAGTGTCGAACTGAGGGAGGGCAGAAAGGCTCTACATAGGGAGAGCTTGACCAGCTGGATTGATGGACCAAGGCAAAGGGTATGAGATTCAGTAAGGCCAGCTGCTAGGTCCTGAGTTTGCATCACAACAACCCCATGCAGTGCTATGGGCTGGGGGCAGAGTGGCTGGAAAGCTGCCCAGCAGAAAATGACCTGCAGGTCCTGGTTGACAGAATCTGAACATGAGCCAGTGTGTGTCCAGCTGGCCAAGAAGGCCAACAGCATCCCAGCCTGTATCAGCAGTAGTGTGGCCAGCAGGACCAGGGCAGTGATTGTCCCCCTGTACTCAGGACTGATGAGGCCACACCTTGAATCCCGTTCAAGTTCTGACCCCCTCATGACAAAAAAGACATTGAGAGGCTGGAGCATGTCCAGAGAGGGCAACAGAGCTGGTGAAGAGTCTGGAGCACAAGTCGGATGTAGGGCAGCTGAGGGGGCTGGGGGTGCTTAGCCTGGAGAAAAGGAGGCTCAGGGGTCCCCTTATTGCTTTCTATAACTACCTGAAAGGTGTTTTAGAAAGGAGAGGGTAGATCTTTCTCCCATGTAATAAGTGACAGGACAAGAGGAAATGGTCTTAAGCTGTGCCAGAGGAGGTTTAGATCGGATAGTGGGAAAAAATTTCTTCCCTGAAAGGGTTATCAAACATTTGAACAGTCTGTCCAGGGAAGTGGTTGAGTCACAACCCTTGGAGGTATTTAAATGACATGTAGATGTGGCACTTAGGGACATGGTTTGGTCATGGACTTGCTAGCATGCGTTAACTGTTGGAATTTTCCAACCTAAATGATTCGATGATTCTATGATTCATCAGCATTTTCATATGCAGAAACTAAAGCAAAGAGTGATCTCACTACTTATGGTCAAACTGGAAAGACTGATCTACTTATGGCCAAACTAGAAATTCAAACCAAAAGCACAATATTGGTACCTGCATTTTAGCATCTCACCAGAGGAATTAAAAAGACAACACAAAACAATTTATACTTTGCACTATGATATATACCTTTCAAAAGACAAAATATTTCAATTTTGATTTTTGAGACAGTATTGACAGTATCATCATATTCCTAGATAGTACAGGATATATTGTATCACAATCTCCAATATCATCTTTACAGCTTCTACTTTTACTGCTTGTGAATTCCAGCGTCTCTTATTCTGACCACATGCTATTAAAAGATTGAATTCATCATTCCATCTTCCTCACAGCACAGATGGAGAGATATAGTTGGGCAACCAATACATTGGGAAAGTCGATTCTTTAAATATTCCCTTACTATATTATATTATATTCTGGGAATGTGAGGGGGGTGTGTGTGTGAAGAAAAA
>VZSE01003691.1:229306-255885 GCA_013398275.1 Promerops cafer | reverse complement strand
AAGGAGAAGGAGAAGGAGAAGGAGAAGGAGAAGGAGAAGGAGAAGGAGAAGGAGAAGGAGGAGAAGAAAGAGAAGAAAGAGAAGAAAGAGAAGAATAAAAGAACAGCTGCTATTCTTGATTTATTCCCAAATACCGTAGAAATAAACCTAACCAGGGAAGTCCCCACACCTTGCATGGAAGAAAGTTTCCATCATAAACCTTCAAGTCTGGGGAATATTTGAAGTGCCCAAAGCTCAGAAAATGTGGAAAGTCAGATATTCAGCATCTGCTGAAACTCAGAATTCTGAAACTCAGCATTCTCCTGGAGAAAAACTGGCTGCTCATGGCTTGGACAGACATAGTGCTTGCTATGTGAAATCCTGGCTGGATGGTCATGGCCAGAGTGTGGTAGTGAATGGAGCTACATCCAGCTCGTAGCTGGTAACAAGTGAGGTTGCCCAGGGCTCAGTATTGGCATCAGTCCTGTTTAACATCTTTATCAATGATCTGGATGAAGTGATCAAGTGCACCTTCAGCCAGTTTTCAGATGACACCATGCTGGGTGGGAGTGTCGAACTGAGGGAGGGCAGAAAGGCTCTACATAGGGAGAGCTTGACCAGCTGGATTGATGGACCAAGGCAAAGGGTATGAGATTCAGTAAGGCCAGCTGCTAGGTCCTGAGTTTGCATCACAACAACCCCATGCAGTGCTATGGGCTGGGGGCAGAGTGGCTGGAAAGCTGCCCAGCAGAAAATGACCTGCAGGTCCTGGTTGACAGAATCTGAACATGAGCCAGTGTGTGTCCAGCTGGCCAAGAAGGCCAACAGCATCCCAGCCTGTATCAGCAGTAGTGTGGCCAGCAGGACCAGGGCAGTGATTGTCCCCCTGTACTCAGGACTGATGAGGCCACACCTTGAATCCCGTTCAAGTTCTGACCCCCTCATGACAAAAAAGACATTGAGAGGCTGGAGCATGTCCAGAGAGGGCAACAGAGCTGGTGAAGAGTCTGGAGCACAAGTCGGATGTAGGGCAGCTGAGGGGGCTGGGGGTGCTTAGCCTGGAGAAAAGGAGGCTCAGGGGTCCCCTTATTGCTTTCTATAACTACCTGAAAGGTGTTTTAGAAAGGAGAGGGTAGATCTTTCTCCCATGTAATAAGTGACAGGACAAGAGGAAATGGTCTTAAGCTGTGCCAGAGGAGGTTTAGATCGGATAGTGGGAAAAAATTTCTTCCCTGAAAGGGTTATCAAACATTTGAACAGTCTGTCCAGGGAAGTGGTTGAGTCACAACCCTTGGAGGTATTTAAATGACATGTAGATGTGGCACTTAGGGACATGGTTTGGTCATGGACTTGCTAGCATGCGTTAACTGTTGGAATTTTCCAGCCTAAATGATTCAATGATTCTATGATTCATCAGCATTTTCATATGCAGAAACTAAAGCAAAGAGTGATCTCACTACTTATGGTCAAACTGGAAAGACTGATCTACTTATGGCCAAACTAGAAATTCAAACCAAAAGCACAATATTGGTACCTGCATTTTAGCATCTCACCAGAGGAATTAAAAAGACAACACAAAACAATTTATACTTTGCACTATGATATATACCTTTCAAAAGACAAAATATTTCAATTTTGATTTTTGAGACAGTATTGACAGTATCATCATATTCCTAGATAGTACAGGATATATTGTATCACAATCTCCAATATCATCTTTACAGCTTCTACTTTTACTGCTTGTGAATTCCAGCGTCTCTTATTCTGACCACATGCTATTAAAAGATTGAATTCATCATTCCATCTTCCTCACAGCACAGATGGAGAGATATAGTTGGGCAACCAATACATTGGGAAAGTCGATTCTTTAAATATTCCCTTACTATATTATATTATATTCTGGGAATGTGAGGGGGGTGTGTGTGTGAAGAAAAAAAAACATTGGAAAGATCATTAAGAATAGTTTAAACTGTATCTCTTCTCTTCCCAGAGACAGAGAATGTAATTTCCATATCCCAATCAAGCTTAAGAGCACCCAGCTGAAGGTCACATTCAGATCTGCCTCTTCCAGACGACAAAAATGCTCTACTGCCACTCAAACAGTTCCCTCTGCTTCCCACGGTTTCAGGGTGACAGTATTTCCATCAAATAAATAAGCAGAAGTCACGATTTGGTATACAGAATTTAAAAGGTAATTGAAAGTTTCTGGAGTAGTTCACTTCAAAACACTGCAATCACTTGTGAACTGAAGTGCTTGTTATCATATACAAAGCTCTAGTAATTAGAATCAGGAAGAGAGGTACAAGGTGATTAGAGAATATTGGGAAAAATCTAGTTAACAGGAAACATAGCACATAAACCAATCAGCACTAAAAAATTCCCTGAGATACCTGCAATTTATTAAAATACAAAATGTTAAAAAGCACATTTCCATATTATTAAAATTTTTTGAAGCAACTAATGATTACAGCATTGACATTAATGTGAGATTAACCTCAGATGCTACTGTCTTAATAAAAACATGGAAAATAGTCTCAGCATCCCTTCCTCTCTCTCTCTGCCCTGCTTCCACATCCTTCAAACCCACCCCTGGCCAGCACATTTATTTCTTCGTCTGGCCAGCACCTGGTGAAGAGTCGGGGCAGTGGCGAAAGCTGTCTGTGGATTGTCACTCCTAGAGGTGCCTGCCTGCCTCGCAGTGTAGAGCCCAAAGCAGTGGCCAAGGAAAGCGAGGCTCACGTGGCCTCACGTGTGGAAGCAGAAGAGGCCAGTGAGGGGGACACTCACAGCTGCACAGCCCCAGAGGTGCTGCCCTGGTGGGGCAGTGCCCGAGCTTGGCGTCCCAGCTGCACCAGGCTGCCCAGCCTTTGCTGCCACATGCCACCTTCCCAGGGCCATCACCCAACCTCCGCCAGCAAAAACCCCTGATGGGACAGAACTTTGTGGGTTTTTTTTAGTTTATATTCTTTTTAAAGATAATTCTACTGAAGCCCCCTGAGCCTCTGGATGAAGCTCAATTTCACGCTCAAAACTACTTAAAAATCAGTTCTAACTTGGAATGAGAAAGTACAAAGAGCATGCACATATTTTGTCTTTAAGACAGCTACAACATTTGTGTCCCAAATATGGAATTTTATTCATTTTTCTCCTCTTTGATAACACAAGCAGGTCAGGGGTTTCAAATGGAGTATGAATGTGCAAGCACAGAAAGGTCTGGACTATACTACATATAAAATTTCCTAATTCTCTCATAAGAGTCCTTTACTAGGAAAAAACTGATTTCTTTTCAAAATCCTCTTTCTCAACACATGCTGGAGTGATCTCATACTCGTGGATTTTCTTTCAACTTTCATCTTTCTTGTTCCTCAGAAAATATGCATTGAAGTTTTCACAGGAAAACAACTACTTTGCAATAAAGATAGATAAATGTTTTGAAAGTTTTTTTTTTAATTAGACGTTTTTATTCTTCAGTGAAAAACTTAATTTTGAATGAAATTTTATAGCTCATTAGTCTAGTGGAGATTCATTACTTAACTTAGAAGAACAGTTACTGTGCATGCTCTATAATTGCTCTTCATCAAAATTTTCAAAGATTTTTAATATGCAGTTACCACATAGATTAAAAGCTGTTAAAGTATGTCTCCATTTAAGTCCATCATTCCACAGTGTCATTATCTGCTATTAATATTTCCATTAGAAAGCATCACATGCTCCTTTGAAGAAATGTGTAACTACTCAAAAAACAAGTCCCATTATTGATAATGCTCCAGGAGTATGACACAAACATCCTATTTTTGTTCCTACATTTAATTACCTTCTATAAATATCTTGCCAGAATTTTAAGGGATTAGCTCCTTTTATATAGAAATATGCATTTGTGTTGACAAACAGCTTCCAATCATTCTGCTTCTAAGAAGGGAGGTGACAGCTACAGGAATTATACTGGCCCTTCTGCAGAGCCACTTTACAACCTCACTCTTCAACCAGGTGTTCAAACAGGCTGATACATCATAGTGCACCCTGTCAGTGCTTCTCAGGACATCAGCCAGAACTACCAGCACTTTTCAGGCATCACTGATAGCATAAACAGGCTTCAGACCTACTTTTTTTTTTCCACCTGACCAGAGGATTTAGCTCGAATGTTATGGGTCTGCAACAGCCAATTTGGTGTGAAATATTTTTCAAGGCACTACTCCTTTCTCTTTTCTGAGAATTAAAAAAACCCCAAAACACTACCTTACTATAACAGATATTATAGTCCTATTTTCATCATGCCAAGCTGATATTCATTTTCCAGTAAAGCTGATACCCAGAGCTACCTCTCAAAGGATGGACCTTGCCTAGCCAGGTAACAGTGACAGGACCAGATAAAATGGCCTGACATTTTGCCAGGGGAGATTTAGATTACATATTAGAAACAACTTCTTCATTGAAATGGTGAAGGATCGGAACAGGATTGGGAACAGGATTCCCAGACAAGTGTCCAAAAAACATGGGGATGAGGCACTTAGAGGAGGCATGGTTTGCTGGTGAACATGGTGGTGCTGGGTTTATGTTTGGACTTGATGATCCTGCATTTCTCTTTCAACCTAAAAGATGCTATGATTCTAAGCCAATAGACAGCACTTTTGTTCCACCTCACACTAAACAGCAAAAAGTTATAGCTGTGTTTAATTTCTGTTGGGTGCTAAATAATTAAAATAATTTGAATGAAGATTTCTTTGTAAGAAGCATAAAGGAACTTAGCAATTTAAACATATCAAGGGGAGGGGAACAAAAAGAGCTTGAGGAACAAAAGCCCAAGAGCTTGCACTGGCTTGTTTGGCAGCTGTCTGCTGTTTCCAATACTTTCCTCTCTAGGCCTTTTTCCATAAATATACAAGGCATTTGAAATGCATGCATTACACTGTGCAGGGACTTCTAGGTGATTTGAAGGATATGACCCTAAAATGCAATTTCTTTTCCAGACTCCAGCTTTACATTTCCATCAGCCCCCTGTAACACAGGGTGTAAACAGCCAGTCCACTCACACTTTGTTCTGTGGTGGGGCTTTGCCACCAGTTAGCACCTCTCCCAGAAAAAATCCTGGTGCTACAGAAGGTAAAAGGTGAACATCTCCCTGCAAGAAGAGAAAAGCGAACCCCTGCCAATTCCACAAGCTGTACCAGCAGCTACTGCAGCCCTTACATCAGCATTTCTTTTGTTATTGCACTTGAAGTTTTGCAACTATCCATACAGAAAATCCAGCAGTGCTGAGGGTCACACCACCTTCATTTTGACCACACTACTACCTCCCTCCCAAGCCATGCAAAGACATCTGGCCAACATGTCCGTGTCCTCATGCAATCTGTGACCAGTGCTGCTGTCCCAGCAAAAGCCCAAACTCTGCTTCAGGCAGTTACCAACATTCCCTGTTTCACCTGGGGAAACAGAAAACAATATCTTACTGAATAAGCTGTTCTGCAAGCGCTACCCTGCTAATCCTTGTGGAAACTTTACAGGGGAGTGCTTTGCCCAGCATGGAGTACACCAGCACAGCCAGGACCAAGCAGGTTTATCCTGGAGGAGAGAAGTGTTCAGGTTAAAAACCAGTGGTTGCAGTCAAACCTGAGGCACACGGGAGCACTGTCAGTACAAAGAGGGACATCCAGAACAACCACCAGAATGACATCACCTGCACTCCTGCAACTGCAGTGACATTTCTCTAGGGAGCACAGGCACTTTGCCAGCCCTTTATTTACTCAGCCCTTTTTGTAGTTGCAAGTGTCAGGGACTGGGCAGGAAGAAGAGGTTTCAGCATCTCCCCCTCCAAGCCGCCACGTGCCAAGCTAGAGGAGCACGCTGTGAAGCCACTCTGACACAGACCCTGATGCCTTTGCAAGGAACAGATCACGCCTGCAGAGAGGCTGCTGGCAGAGCAGCCAGACACACGCTGCCCACCAAGCCACCCAGCCTCGGTCCCTGTCCCCACAGCCCTCAGCAAATCCACGTGCTAGCTGTCAGGCAGACCCAACTTGCAAAGATTACTTTGTTCTTTACAGCAAAGGGTGGCAGCTTGGAAGAATCTGGACTGAAAAAACTGGACTTCATTGCTAAATTGCAATCATTTTCTGTATACATATGTGGGTATGTATATGTCTTTTCTTCTTTAGGGAAGAAAACTAATACTTTGATAATTGGATTAGAAGACTGGGAAAAAGTAATGGTTTTCACTTGTGCCTCACTAGAATACTTTATGACTAGTATTAATGAATAAATATTCAGAAAAAAAAAAATCACACTGAAAATTGATGTGAAAGAGATGGATAGAAGATACAGTTAATAGCAAAAATCCTAATAGAGGTCATTCTATTAGAGCATAAACTAGTAAGTCCATATGCCACTGTAGTACAACCCTAACAGGGCCATCCTCAAGCTGAAGTCCAGGCCTCAACACTGCCCACCTATTTTGTTGTTTTACATCCTCTTTCTTGTATCTTCAAATATCCCTTTCCTCCTTGGAGTGCTAGATGACATAATGTCTTTAATAGATTGATTCCAAAAAGGAACCCATGAGGACCACAGGAAGAATACATGCCTACAACCAAGTAAAAAGAACTGTACTAGCACCTACTAGGCACTACTAATGGCAGTGTTTGCAGCCCTTGACACTTGCTTCTGACTCAAATTAGTTGCTCTTCAAATATCTGTATCATATAATTAGGAAGTACAGCATCATCGAGAGAACATGGATTTTGCATTTCTTGACCTTTTTCCTACTAATTTTCAGCAGACTATTTAATGTTAAAATTATACACCATGCAACGCGGTGATTCCAGGTAGGAATGCACAAGTAAGACTGGCATATATAGGTAGTGGTATTAATTAGCATGAAAACACTCCAGCAGGCAGACTAAGTGATATCTGTATTCACCTGGATGACTTTATTCATTAACAAGATGTTATTTTGGAAAAATATGTCCAAGAAGTCCTTGTACCTATAAGAAGCGTTTCGTAGCACAAATGTCTCATTTCCAGTTACCGAGGTAATATCCAATTGCCAGAAAGACAACAGTTACTGCTCTGCAGGCACTCTGTTCACTGGGATGCATTCAGTAAAAAAATTACCAGGTCATCACTGTGTCAGTCCTGGTATAGTGCCAGTAACGTTTTGTTTACAAAGTCCTTTCATTCTGTGTAATTCTTAGACTGTTGCAGACTTTATAGGCCATTTGCAGTGGTACCACTGAACTTCTGTTAAAGAATGAGGTATGACTCCAACTCCTCTGTAATTTCTTTAGTCGGGACTGGTTGACATGCTTGTTAAAAAAAACTGCTATACAGAACTATCTGTTTCTGTTTTATAAATAACCTTCCTGGAACAGAGAACACCTTGTGGGTTGGCTTTGCAAAGAACACGGCCTTGGGGACCTAATCAGCAGTTTTGGTACCAATGGCTAACATGGAGCACCACTTCCCTCCTGCTGCAGAACATCACACCTGGGCAGCTGGAGTTGGCAACCAAACCCTTGTCCGCAGCACAGCAGATTAAAAGCTTAATCCCAAATTCATTGAACACTCATAAGGTTCATTAACTTCAGTCCTTGGTTTGTACGCAAGAGAAACATCAGCGTGAGATGCGAGGTCAGGAGGAGGCAGAGCTTTGATTTGGCGTGACTTGGTTTCCTCATGCCAGTGAAGTTCACGTCAGAGGGTAACTTGGTGCAGAGCTTACCAGGTGTTTAGTTATATCAACCATGTTACCAGTGTTACCAGAGTGTCAACAAGAAAAAAAAAGAAAATTTTTAACTGTTCCCTCAAACTCCTCCTTCAGAAACAAGTTCAGTGCACGTTTTTGGTCCAACTTTCCTTTTTTCTTTACCTCTCCAGGATAATTTAAAATATTGAGCAATGTTAGCAATCATGGCTAGGCATTCCCTCAGACAGCAAAATGTCCATGTCCCAGAAAGCATACTCTGGCAGCAAACAGACACACAACAAAAAGCAGGAGTGTATCAGAGCCAAGCACTCTAACTCAGCTTTACACAACTCAGAGAATGTTTTGGGTAGGATGGGGGATGTCACTTTCTTGCCCAATGAATGTTCTGTGAAGTATCAAAGCTCTCCTAGCAGAGCACAAATATGATGAAATGAAAACAAATGTCATTATTTTATTGCAAAATTCTGTCAGTTTCTTTTTTCATAAAAGCAATCTTGATGTGAAGCAAAACTTCCCTGATTTTTTGGTTATCTTCTTTGGGAACTGTAGCTCTCAAATATTTTCTTTCCTTGCTGGCAATATGCCCATTTGAATCTTACTTTATTCCACCACATCTGCAGCTTTAATGCAGTAATTCATACAGTATGACAAAGCCACAAACCCAAAATCACTGTCTGTAATGACATCTGTAATTTAGAAACTTTGAGGATAGAAAGCTTGAAACTGGCAGGCAACAGTTTCTGTAAATACCGAGAGAGGACTCTGTGTGTGTGGATATATAACATTTTTTACTCTTAACTGCATAAATCTTGATCCTTGCCCTGTCTGTAAGGCAAGGCACACATAATCTTAGTGACATGGGTATCGAAGTATTTCCTAAGAATGCATTTGTTCAATGCATTAAGTTTTACCACAAGTGAGTTGAATCAAAAATCACACATCAGTGCTCATGGAACTTCCACACTACTCCAGCACTGCACAAAGGAGCTCCAAGTAAAGCATTTGTGGTGGGACAGCACCTACATGGTCTAAGAAAACTGACTTATTACTTAGCTACTACAAAAATATCTCTAAAAATAACATCATGGGGTCCATGACTACTTCCACCTGCCTTCTGGCCATGCAAAATGTTAGGAGGCTGCTTCAGCACTCACATCTAAACCAAACAGGACTTCTGGTTGTGCAACTTGTCCTACACAGGCAGTCTCATTGGTGGAATCCACACAAGGTACTGCGTGACTCAAGACCTTAATCCACCCAATTGCCCTTTCAGTAAAGCTCTTACATTCCTCAGCTGAGTTTCTACAACCTCCAGTGCCTTCAGCTGAAGTATGGCTGAGTCGAATTTGGTTAAACAACTCTCATTATGATGTAAAGGAACAATTACCTTTTCTAGCTCATTTTCTTGAGTTGTAGCATCTCATCATTAGCACCAGAGATGCTAAAGCTAACAGAGTTTGCTCTATCACCTAAACAAGAAGATCTTAGGCCAAATAGCCCCAAAACTGCAGAGATTAAGAGACTGAAGAAGTTCAAATTTCCACAACCAGCCATTGCTTGGCAGACAGCTGACTTGAAGACAAAGACCATATATCCTTTGCAAAAATACCATCTGCCCATCGTTAGACTCAAATGCACAGACAGAATCCATCACTTGGCTCTGACATCCATCACTACTTCAGCTGCATGAGAAAAAAGCAAACACCCAACCTTCCATAGCGTACCTCCATTTGCCTCCTTTCCTTTGTTCTATATTAACAAAGGAGCGTTAAGTTCCTCTTTACCAAGGAAGGAAGATCCATGCAATAGAAATGCTCATTCACATCTGCTGAAACTGTTGATTTTATGCTTGTTATGACTAAATAATTGAAACTGAAACATCTCACAAGCAGAATAACGACTAAGTAAAAGAGGGTTGTTCTTTCATTTGTACCCTCACTGAAATACCATGGCTCTGGTTCCATATTGCTATGATGCAGGTAAGGGCACAAAATGAGGTGCTTACACTTAAGCCTTTTACTCAGAATTTTACCTAAAAATATAAATATTTACACTTCACATTCTCCCATATTTGGGCAAAATGCGGTTACAGTTGCCTCTTTCAACAACAGAATAATTAAGCCTTCCACCTTATGAATTGTGGGGGAGAATATTTCTCTTACTTCTGAAGGTCACCGACATTTGGGACCTGAAGAGTTCTGATAGCTTTTTTAGACAGAATAATTCTATGCATACTAACCTTTGAAGCACAATGGAAGACAAAATGGACACATGTGAAATAAAAAGATGCGGTTTGCATTTCATACACAGTCCACCCCAAAATATCATTATTTAAAAGATATTAAAAGAGACACACTTGTGATGCCAGCATTTTTAGAGGGTCTGAAGGCAGAGCATGCAAAATGGATTGCTTTTGGAGATAAGGTCCCTAAATCTGTATTTAGACACCTAAGTCAAGGAGTTAGTGAGCAGACTCTGTAGAATCCTTTTAAGGCCACATTTTGTATCATTTTAATCTTAGCCTAAATATAAATATAAAATGAATGAATAATTTTGTAGTCCTGATGTTTGCAAACTTATCAACCAACAGTGTCATCTTCTGCACAATCTTCTTCTAGGGGTGGCCAATCAGCCCAGGGAAGAAGCAGAATCACGTCAAAAGCTCTGGCCCATCCCCTTCCTTCAGGCATGTGCAGACCAGAAAGCAGCCCCAGCAACACAAAAACACAAGGAAAACACTCTGGAGGAATCTGTTTTTCCCTCTGCGGAGCACGGCAACTTTCCTAAACAGCCTAGAGAAAAGGCAGAAGTGCAGCCAGCAGATAACTTTGCGGACTGAGCTGATCCCCTTGCTGCAGGGAAGAGCTGTCTCTGGGATAAAATAAGAATGTTATCTTCCATCAGCTCTAGCATGCATTGCCAAAAAAGGCACAAAAAGCATATTGCAATGGTCTTAACAACTGACAAATAGTTTCATGTATTATCTCTGAATCTATCTCTCCAAAAAGAACTGTGAAATCTTTGTGAGCATTGATGAAGGGGAGGCGGGGTGGTGTGAGCAGAGCATGTGCAACGTGGTTTGTCTGCTAGACTACAGCAGAACTTGTTCATGTGAGCACTTTCAAGCCCAACTTGGGTGTCGAGTCATACCTTCAGATACAACATGCACAAGGTTGTGCTTTTCTCATTTCATTTCCCTGAGCAGGTACACAGGAATCTCTGAGCAGCAACGCCAGTCTCGCGTTCTCAAGACCACGGGGTAAACACCGTGTTATCCTCAACCTACTGCTCATGCAAACCAGGCAGCAAATCATTACCAGTGAAGGTGAACTTCTGCCTACATTCACCAAGGCTTGAAAACGTGAAGGTCACATTCTCCTATTCTTACACTTGGAATACAAGAGGCACACAGCAAATAACACAGCAAAGAGCAGCACCAACGTACTTGCTGCCTGCAAAGGAAATAAAGTGGGGATTAGAATGAGGGACTAGAAGGGATACATGCTCCACTCATCCACAAGACTGGCTTTCTCACCACAGCACTCGCTCCCTTGGGACCAGTAAGATTTATGATCAGCGGCAAGTTCTTGGACTGCATGTGAATGTTTATCCATGTAGATCAATGTGTCAAAATATCATCCAGAAACAGTCCCTTCAGCCCACACTCCCACAGGCTGGAGGCCAGGTCACAGTAAGAGCTTGAATCTCCCTTCTCCAGTACCTCATTAATGTGAACTCCTCCCTGGCCATTTGGGAGTGCAGGAGTTTTTTGAAGTTAACAGAGCTCATTGCCAGCAGCATGTGAAGACCAAAAAGTGTGTAAAACAATTGTTTTACAGAGGTCTAAAATGTCAGACTACAGGAAGGTTAGTCATTTAGCATTTTTAAATGCTATCAGGTTTTTGGACAGGAATTGGAGACTCCAGAAAAAAATTCAGTATTTTCCCTAGATGGACCTACTTCCCATCTGTTCCCATAAGCAATTGCATTTTTCACATTTGTTATTAAATTCCTTCTGTTCATATAAGTTCTTCTGTGTGCTCAAGAAACTTTTATTTGGTGCCAAACCACTGAGTGCGTCCCAGAGCACAAACTCACACCAAACTGCCCTAACAGCCATAACACGGAACTGTGCACTGCTTGCAAAAGCACTTTATTTTTTTCTCACACACACACATCAGAAGGTCATGTTTGAGAAGATGACGGCTTCCCTTGGAGCACTGCATTCACAACATGGCACGGGATGTTTCTGGCATGACCTCTCCTGATGCTGACTTGACATCTTCCTTGTTATGACTGCAAATTCCTATCACTGTAAACCTAACTAATGACTCATGAGAAAAAAAGCAAACAAAAAAAGCAAAAAAGAAAGAGAGCATGAAACACTTTCAATCGCGGTGTCTGTAAAGACACAGTGATACACAAAATGTCTCAAATTTAAAAGCAAAGCAGTATCCACTGGAGATATATTAATTTTTTATTCCTACCTGCAAGTATTTGGGGACTGTGAACAGACAGAATATTGTATGCAATCAAAGAAACTGCCTTTTTAAAAATAACCTTATTCTGTATTGTTTGTGGAAGCACTGTTGAACACAACATCATGCACATGCAGCTATGGACAAACAGTCGTATTTTTTAGTGAACTAAGCAAAACAAAGGGATTAATTCTCTACAGATATATCTAAATTATGAGGCTATCACAAATATTTACGGATGCATTTTAATTATCTTCCACCTAAGAGTGTTAAATTAAAGACAATGTTTCTCACTTATTTCAAATGAAAGTATCCCCTCCTGTCTCTTACACTTACAAACAGGACTGCCCTACTGCTTCTCATAGCTGAATCTCGGTGTACTTCTGACCATGGCATTTATTCCAGGAAAACCACTGAAAATGTTACCCCCAAAATATCTATCAAATAGGAACTGAAGCTTTACTTTCTATATAAAGTATTTATTTAAATGTCACAGAACACTCTTTTCTATGTCAGTATTAAACACGTAACTACTTGAATAATCACGAAATTTCCCAGGCACAGCTTCAGCCTAGAGCACAAACCGGTATCTGGCTACGGTATTTACCTTAAACCCCTATCTAAGGCAAGCAGCACAGATGCTGCTTCTACCCTGACATGCTTCTTATGCCTTTGGCTCTGAGTGTAGTTTCCTGGCTGTGCTGAGCTCACTTCCCCAGCATATTCCCCTTACACAGGCAATTTTGGTCAGATTGAGCCATGTGTCCCAGCATACAACACTGTGGAGAGAGGAACCACCAGCTCTGCCTTTTCACACCATGGCACAGGTGCTGTAGCCCCCGTGGACTGGAATAAGAAGCTAGTTTAAACTCTTTTCAAACTGAATTTTATCTGCACTCAAAGAAGTCTCACAGAAGAAGATGGAGTTCACTTCCCCACTGCTTCCACCTTGTATTCTGCCCAGGCAGGGCCAGGGAGAGAAGACAGGACAGAGGATTTGGCAAACTCAAGTCGCTGGAAATAAGTAATTGTGATGCAAGGAAACCAGCACACGTGTGCAGCAGGTAATGGTCTTTTCAAAACCTCTGGAAAAAAGTTACAGCTGACCATCATTTCAAAGCACTGCAGATGGCAGCATCACTTCTGTGATCTTTTGTCAGCAAGAGAAATCAATACCACTCAGTGTGGAAATGTCAGCAGAAATGCTCAAAAATCTTAATATTTTAGTAATTCCAAGTTCTGAGTGACTCTTATTTGAAAATAGTTGCTGCAACAGCCCTTGAATTTTTAAAAACATATAAATCAAATTGTGTCTTTAAAACACAAGGTAAGCTCAAAGACAGCGGTTAGTTTTTTATTTTTTTAATGCTAAACACAATTCCCTTGTGGCAGTTTAACCCAACTGCAGGGGCCCTGAAAAGGACTGCAACAACAGTGAAAATATATTTAATTTATTTTTATTGTTCAATCTAAAGAAAATTCTTTTGTTAAAACAACAGCATTATAAAACAGCAGCATTATAAACTGCAACTGCAGAGATGTTTTGAAATTACAGTTTAAATAGTATCATTAAGACATGCTTTACTGACGTGCTCTTAAGGCAGACATAAAATGAAGCTGTATCCTTAAATTCTGTCTACAGCACCAAATGTTACTTAAAAAGCAAAATCAATTTCCATAATTTCCCTATGTCCCCTAAAAATGTTTTGAATTTAGCAGAACATTAATTTGGAGGAGATAAGGCAAGACAAACCACATAGTCTGGTCCAAAAGAAAAAAAAAGCCATAAAACTTAAGAGACCATGAGAGTCCTGTCATCAGAGCTAAAAAAAGTCTAGACTAGGTAACACCACCAGAACCAGGATCACCAGACCTTCAGAAGGACACTCAGAAATGGAGACTACCAAAAGGAGGATGGTGTGCAGCGACTAAAATGTAATTTTTCCAGCATAAAGCTTCCTTTACCCAGTTGTTATGGAGTATGTAAAATACACTACTTCTGTGTTCATATCCATGCACTTCCCCTCCTTCAGAAATTATGTCCTCAGGCAGCCCCTTCTTTTTAAGCTGGACAAAAATCAAGAACTACACATCACTTTTAAGTTTTCAGAAGTCTTATAAAATATTACAAATAACCAATTTGTGGGGTTTTTTTGTTTTTAATATTCCTGCCTGCTTACAAATGCTCCTGTAAAGCTAATTGGACACCATGACATTGGTTAAAGAAAATGATTGAAATTAATCTGACTGCTGCAATAGAAACTTAAAACAATACACCCTTTCCATAAATAATATTGAACTTTATTGCCCTCCTTTAAACCAAAGCACTTCAGACACTGTTTGCTGGAAAAATTCACCTTTTCAACTTCAGTATGGTTCAGGCTTTTCTCTTTGTCTTCACATAATCCCTGATGGCAGAGGGAGGTGAAATTCATGCAGTGGTTGGTCAGAAACACAAAACTCCCTTTAGTTATATTGTTACCCCAAGAAACCTCACCTAGCCCACTGAGTTTTAATCCTGAATAGGCAATACCTAGTTGGTGACAGGGGCAATTCTTCTTTTGACATAGAGCACGTACTTTGAGAGCCTGTTCAAAAATGCACTTTTTCAGCATGAAAGTACGCAAAAGCTGAAGTTTGTTCCTTTATTGCCCCTCCAAAAAGATGTCTCAGCTGCACTGGAGAGAAAAGGAAAGGTTAGGCTGTGGATTCAAAGTAGCTGTCAAGAAACAAACATAAAGTTGACTTAATAGCATTATTAGGAAATGTGTTCTGGGCCCACCCTTGGCAGTAACACCAGGGTTAACTGAAGCTGTAGCAATATTTAAAACAGCTCTGCAATTTTCCTTCTCCACCCAACTAAACAACAGAAAATCCTGTCAATAAATGAAAAACACCACACGTATTTAAGTGAGAGAAACCATCTAAACTTCCAACATTTTTCATCCTCATTTTTTTTAATCCAAAAAGATTTGTACAGCATTTTTTAAAAATAACTTACAGGATCAAAAGGAAAATAAATGCATAGCTTTAAATCCTTAGAATACAGCCTCCCCCTGTTGTGGAAGAGTTTAAAGTCATAAAGTGCTGTAGATATGACCACACATCAGACAAATAATCTAGTAACTAACTTATTTTTCTGGTTTATTTAACAATATTCCAGGCTTAGAACATTAAATTAAAAAATCTCACAGACAATGGGTAAGACTAACAATGGTTTTGCTCTTTTTTTTTCTTTTTCTTCTCCTTTTTATAAAAGAATGCTGAGACACATCAATTGAACCAACTACAATTTTATTTTGGATACCAAAAAATAAAAAGAAGCTGGAAGGAAGAGAGTAGTGCATTGCACTGATCTCAGTAAAACTGCTTGTAAGCATCACTGTTTATGTTCAGCCCTAGGAGGATGAAGATGGATACAATGCTGCCGAAAGGGAAAGGCCAAGTGCGGACCAAGGGTGCTCTGGGCTTTGCCTTGATTGTGAGGGCACAGCTTTAAATTATGCTCATGTAAGACAAGATCCACACACTTCACACCAGCATTTGTGCAGGTCCTGGAGGGAGGGCTTACAGTGGTGGTAACAGCTGCTGCAAGTGATGACCACAAAAAACAAGAGCTCTTCTTGGTAGACTGCTAGCGTGTCAAGGGAGCTCAGGTATCTTGCTCCCTTCCATAATTTGATTTTGTTGCCCTCACAGATAGGCTACATACTTGCGGGATTTTAGGCCAAGCCTGCATTTTGCACCTTGGACAAACATAAACACCTCTTCAGTGGACATGGAGAGTAGCAACATTCAACAGGATGCACAGTGCATGTATTTTGTACAAGTGCAAATCATTTTTCAGGGGGCTGGAAAGTGAAACCCCAGGCTTACTAATAGCCAAAAAAAGGCCACACCACCTGCTAACTGCATTTTTCCCAGGCTTAAACATTTTTGCTTCTGTAGTTGAAATTACTTCACTGTTCCTTCAGCCTAACCTCTGTCCTTCCTCGTCACTCACCCATGCCTTCCCATCACCTAAAAAGCACACAGAGGCCTCAAACTTCCAAAAAATATTAAACCAAACCATAAACAAACAGTTTGACAATAGATTCAATTCCATTGCTATTGTCATTTTTGTATGTTCCTGCAGTCTGTGCCCTTTTTACAACCCAATGTCCATGGGTGCCATAGTGGTGAAGAAACCCCAACTTTCTTCCTCCAGAACAGTAACAGACATATATTGCTCAATATAGTTGTAGACTAACACCAAAGTGGGGGGGGGGGGGGGGGGAAAAAAACAGAAACAAACCNGGGGGGGGGGGGTAAAACACCAGTAACAGAAATAAAACCCCAAGCAAACATTGACTGTAACTGGAAAATGCCAAGAGTCCTCCACTGCACCTCAGAAAAAAAAGCTGGTGCATCCTACTTTGTGTCTAGCATGAACTCTGATCCTGCTTATGACCTGCAGTATTTCATAAGAGATGGCGGGGGTCTTAGGTTGGTTTCCTTTCTTTTTTCTTGTTTGTCGAGTTCTCAAAAGGGCTTAAAACACGCTTGGAGACACAAAGGGAGTAGTTACAACACAAAACTAATCAGAAACAGTACTCAAACATTAGTCTGGACAGGACTGAAGTCCACTCTACAAACTGAATCAAAAAGAGACAGGTGAAAAAAGTTTTTAAGTGCTAACATAACAAAAAACAATTTTAAAGATTCACTAAATACATGTGAGAAAATGGAGGGGTCCCCTTCTTTTAAATATATTTACATAATATTAAAGCTTTTTACTTTGCTTTTCTTGCCAACAAAATTTTCTAGCTACCCTGGGCAAAGTCCCCATTAAATGAAGAGGTTAAGGATTTTATAACATAGACAAACCGTTAGACTCATGGCCTGTAGACGTCTCCCTGCTCTCTCCCTCTCTCCCTCAGAGGAGAGGGAGATAGGCTGATGCCTTGCCTGCTACACACCATGCAGCATCAGCCACAGCATCAGCACAAGGCGAAGGTAACACAACACTGCATTGACCCCACACTTGGCTCCCACCTTGCAAAAGCACAAGAGACTACAATCAGGTCTTGTTTAGACACAAAGCAAAACAAACAAAAAAACAATTTTGCCATTTAGCTGTAGTTAAATGGTAAAACTGGACTAATGTGGACACAGCAATACCAGTTTAAGTGTTCATACCATTTACACTGCACTGGAAAGGAAAATAAATTATCCTGGTATAAATGCATCCACACTACAGCCTATGCCAGCACAGTATCAGTTAAAATAATAACACATCAGTCCCCTAACCGAAAGAATTATACCTTATAACTTTTCTCACACAGACCAGACCTAAGACATGAGGTAGTGAAAATCAGGCTCAAGATCTTTTTCATGCCATAGCAACAATATATTCTAAAAATATTCACTGCTCAGATCTATGGATTTTAAAAACGTTTTAAAATCCAAAATTTAAAGCTAGCGTCCTGAGTCACACAGGATTTACAAATGGAGGAATAAATTTTAAAAACTTCCTCAGGGTCCTAACTCAGGAAAATAATTTTATGATAGAAAGCACATAAGCATGTGTTTGTCTCCCACTGAAACAAGTGGAAAGGAAGCACATGGATAAGTGCTTTCTGAAATCTGGGCCACAGTCATAAATCGCGGTCTTTGTAGAATTTATTTCCTCATTCATTTCAGTGCTGCTTGATCACAAGTCATTCATGTTTTAAGACAGTGGGAAAAACACAGACAATGGAAGCTAAATCAAGTTTGTTACAACTGTTCAATATTTACAGCATTCATAGCATAAAACAGAAGAATTTTTGGTAACTTAAGACAAATACCTCTTTTCTTTGTCATTAAATGTACCGCAGCAGTCCTGTTAGACAAACCCACTGTCTCGAATATTAAAGAAATTGTTGTTTATGTTTACTGAGTCATTTAAACTAAAAATCTGTTCCTGTTCCAAACCCCACTCTCCTTCATCTTCGTCCTCCGGTTCTGCCTCAGACCCATTGCGACTGTTTTCATACAAAAAGATCTGCTCATCCACGTGAGCAGGGGCTAACCGGTTTCTCTTTGCACTCACAACATTAGCAGAAGAACCAAAAAGGCGTTCAGGGAAGACCCTTGTGGCCAGAATACACCAGTATTTTTGAAGAACCTTTGGTAAAACTGGAAACAGCGCTAGTCTGTCAGACCACCACTTCAACGGGTCTTCATTCAAACCAAGGACCTTTTGTGACTTGAAGTTGCTCAACTCCTCAACGATTTGAGCGTGCCATTCCTCCTGGTCTTCCACGCCTCCTGTCTGGCAGAAGATCTCTGCAAGCATGTTGTTGATGACACTGGTAGGAGGAGGAGTAGAGGAGATGATAATTTTTTTCATAGGGGGCTCTTCTGAAACAGTGAAGAACTTCTCCTCAGTTCTAAAGCTATTTTCTTTTACTTTCTCCAGTAGGCTTTTTGCTTCTTCCACTACTCTGTTTTCTACCTGCTGCCTCTCAAAGGCTGAAAGAAAAGGCAGTTTCTTGTAGCGGGGATCCAAGAAAGTTGCAACATTGAGAAACATGTCTATCTCAGGCGTGTGCTGGTAGGTGGTTGACAACTCTTTAGCAATCACCTCCTTTGCCATGCTGATTTCTTTCAAATCGTTCTCTTTGATGTTCAGAGTAGTATTCAGAAGCATGTGGAGAAGTGGCTTCACCATACTTATCGTTGGGTACTTTGAAGCAGACATCATCTCTGCAACTTGCTTGAAAGGCTGGAGCAGCTCCACCAGCCCTTCGATTGTATTCCACTCACTGGATTCCAGCATGAGGTGGTGGTTGTTGCTGTCCTCCACAAGAACAGCCGCAATGACAAACTGCTGCTCCTTGAGGCGCTGCAGCATAGCGAGTGTGCTTCCCCACCAGGAAACACGGTCGCTTACCAGCATGCAGTGGAGAATATTCTGCTGCTTCTGCTTTTCGCTCAGCATGTACATTGCGACCGTAGACTGCTGAAAATACTCCACCAGCTTTCGGCACCTGGCAAGAAGGTTGCAGAGTTTGGGGAGCTGAAAAGCTTGTTGTATTCCTGCGTTAAAAGTGTGCCCCAAACAAGGCATCTGTACGGGAATATCTAAGAGAGAGCAAGCTTTCACGATGTCTTTACTGTAATCTGTTGTAGCACCAAAGACTTTTGTATTGATCCCCCACTCAATGAATGTTTCGTAAAGGACTCGTGTAATGGTCTCTGCAGTGTTATCCTCTGGTACTTCGAATGTTTTCAAACACCGTGAGTTCACAGCCAGGCAGTTGGCAGGACTGCTGCTGAGAAAGTGAACTGCCACAGTTACATATGACCTGTTCTGGTTTTCGCTCCTCCACATGTCCGTGGATATGCCACACCACAGAACTTCAGTGAGCTCTTTCAGCACAATTTCTCTAATAGCACTGTACTTTTCAGGAATCGCTTTTGTACAGAAGTACTTCCGACTCGGAAGTTCATACCTGGGGTCCGCTGTTCTCAAGAGGGCCTTGAAGGTAGGTTCATCAACGATGGAGGCTGGATACATGCCCTCGCAAATTAAGCTGATGACTGCAGATGTCAGTTCCTGATGTTTTTTGTTTTCATAGTTCTGGTAGGTCTTCATGATGAGGCTATCTTGAACAACCTGCTGTGATGACTCCGGCTTGATTTTTGAAAATGCTGTGGCAAAGGCTTCCCTCATTTGCTCAGTGTTACTTTTTACAAACTCACAGAATTCATCGGGGTGATTTTTTTCAAGGTGGTAGGAAAGGTTGGACGTGTTTCCTGAATAGGCAATCTGTGCCATGCAAATACGGCAGTAGATCTTCTTCCACTGTAATATGCATCCTTCTGCATTGGTATCAAACCCAAAGTACTTCCACACTTTACTCTTTGCTCTCGGGTGAGCCACTAACTTTAGGTCTGATGGGGAACCTTCTAAACTTTTATTCTCCATTGCTTCTTGGCCACCGTCCCACCTTTTGATCCTTCACTCATTAATGAGTACCTGATAAAGGCAGTAAGATAAAGATACAATGAGAAAGCACAAGTTTGACCACACTTAACTACGTGAAATCAGCGTTTCTGTGAATGTATCAAGAAACCTACTCACTAATTACATTTGCAAATTTAAAGAAGAAATTTGAAGAAGTATGACCTACAAGAAGCCCACTGGATCATCAAAAATTAAAAGCGGTTTTAATATATCCCATTCTGCTGTGCAACTGAGCTAGAAGACCTGAGTATATCTTTTTTTCTGGAATTTCATAATCCTGGGTAGAGAAAGTGTAACTACCACCACAGACTTGATAAATTATTGTCACAAAAACTGGTCATCTGCCATAGCATTTTCCTGCCTCTTAAGTTAGAACTAGACCAACATCCTCTTGCCTAAGAATTACTGAACTTTGCTGTTAACATTTATTTCAATTGAAACCTGATACTGAAGGAGCAAAGGTTTTCTTGTTTGTTTATTTTGAAAGAACTTTTGTAAGCTTGATCTAACTGTTCCAGCTTTTGCTTTAAAAAAAGAACAATAAAAAATCAGTGAAAAAAATAATGGCAATAGTCTGCTCATCTCAAATATAAAGATGTTTTCTGACTGAAGTAAAAGGAAAAGAAGCTTGAACCTATATGCAGATCAACAATACATGTCTGACACCTTTCCTGTCCTTCTCTTTCTGAAACCAAAGTCAGCTCCTGAAGTACTAGCTCACAGTCATGGTTCCTGGAATAACAGTACATTATAATTACAGGAAAAGCAGACAGGGAAGCACTAATAAATGTTATTATCCACATCAGCTGGAAAATAATTTTGCAGCATTTTCATCAAAAAGCTACAGAAGTTGGGAGGGGATGACACTAGAGATGAGTGTGGTGATAAGGCAAGACATGGCAATCTGAATCTTGATATCTGCACAGGAAAACGCTTCTCGGGCAGTCACATGCAAGTGCTACTTGAGGCCTACAGTGCCTCTCTGAACAGTGCTGGCAGCTGGCATCCACCAGAGCTGATCTCACTACACCAAAAAGCCAAGTTGCAGCACAGCACGATTGCACTGACACTTCTCTGTTTCTTCCACACCATCGTGACAGCAACAAGCCCTTCTCCAGGGCCTTGGCCAGCATTGGGAAGGAGAAGGAAGACATCAGATACAGATGCAGCCTCCTTCACAAAAATCCAGAGAAAGAGAACAGGAGAAGAACATGAGGAGCATCAGACTGAAAACAACAGCATTGCTACTTCTCTGCTCCTCAGGAGCTGCACCCTATGCCCAAGCCCAGAAATCCTCAGGTGGTAAGACTGGCTGGTTAGGGCAGGAAGAAACAAACTTTTTCATATTGCTGCAAGGGAATATTTAAAAAAATTGTGTGCAAGCTTCTGTGGGGTGCTTTCTGCTGTTGGAGAATATCTGCAAGAAAAGACAGTTTTCTCTCTGAACTACAGCTGGTATTTTGCAACATTTTCTGAATGTCTTGAATGGAAAACCAAAGACAGGTTAACAAATACTAAACATACTTATCTAAACACAGCTGTTGGTTTAGAAGCAGAATGAGAGATGCAGGGCAAGCATTTTATTGGATTTGTTCTGAAGATTTACTTCTGGGCGTAGACACTTTGCATTTCTTCCTGAGGGAGGGGCAATGTTCTGCCTACTAGCATGCCTTCTACTGTGATTCACTCAGTGCCTTTAAGTTGCCAGGATAAACTATTGATTCAACATGGTAATGCTGCCTAATTCCAATCATGTGCATATCAACAGTACCAAGATATGCAATCCCACAAAAATGGATGATTTTGAAAGACCAAGTGGTGTAATGTGTAATGAGGTAACCCTGCCATGCCATCAGATAGTGCACTGACATATCATATTGATACATATTATCACAGCTTTTAGATTCCTCAGTTTCAATCCAAGACATGGTGTCTCGAGGAAGCACAGAGGCTCATGGCATTTCATTAAATCTTACAGTTTCCTCTGCAGTTACCTGGCAATTCCTGCAAGTAAGGAGGAATGCACTGTAATAAAAGAGTTGATGCATCTTAAATATCAAAAATTAGTGTGACACACCTTGGATCATAAGAAGTTCATCACCAACTGACAAAGTAGAAGTTATTTCAGAGTATGGGAGTATTACAGACTCACCTCACTCTTTATTCTTACCTATGTCACAGCTTTACCTTCATTTTGTGATGTATCAGGCACTTGGCAACAGTGGCCCAGAGTAGCATTGCCATAGCTAAGGATATGCCAGTATAATACAGCCCTTAGTAACAGCTCAAATATAAACTGCCTCTCATTGAGTGTTATACAGCATAACTGGCATTATGAACACAAACCAAAACCCCACATCTCTCATTTTACTGCAGGAAGCGGTAAACTTTTCCACTTTCAGTGAAAAAGTGTTCAGTGAAACAGTCTAGTCCTGGCAAAAACAACAGCAACCCTGAATTCCCACCCACATGAGAGCACCTTTGGAGAAGCTGCTATTTCTTTCCCTTGCTTCCTCCATGCAGCTGGCCAACACCACCAGCCAGTACCGGGACCGAGGCTTCTAAAACCCTGCAGAGAATATCGATCCTCTGATGGCTTTGCAGCGAACTCTGCTGCCACAGGAGAAGGAAGACTCCAGACTTTCTGGCCCTAGCACCTCATCCCTGCTGTTCTTAAGGCAGGCTGTGCTGTCTCCTCACACCTCTCAGACCCCCTGTCTCACTCTCCTAGCACAAACCCATGACTTCCCCCTCCAGGGCAGGCCTTGGGCCAAAATATTAATGCTAGTGACGACTTGTGTCCTGGAAAGCAGCCGTGCTATCCTTGCAGGCAGGGCTCAGTTTCCCCACTGGCAAAGAAAATTGGTTCAAAACCCACACAACAGTCACTTGGATTGTGAACTAAGCCCAGGGATGTGAGGAAATGTGGGGTGTGCAGACACCCTGCAACCTTAGCTCTGCCTCCCTGTGTATGCACAGCAATGGCACCCTGTGGCTATCCTTGTCCCACAGCCTTTGTCTCAGTCAGCAGAGGGGCAACCATAAAGCAAGTGATTTCTCATTCTGAAACTAACTTAATAACTCTTTTAAGGGCATGCGTGGGGAGAGGGTTTAACTGCTTGATGTAACTGCATTTTTGCCTGCCATCAATCCTTTCTATGTGGTCATTTCTCTACCCACCTCTGGATGATTTACAACCTGGAGCTCACACAGCTTTGAGCAGGAAGTGCTCAGGCTCTTACTATGCTTTACTCACATAAAGTAAGAGCCCTCAAAATATGAATCAAAATTAAGAGATGCATGATCCTAAATCAACATTTCACAATTAACTGTAAAGAAATTTAGTACAAATGAGGATTCTGAGCAACTAAAAATTGAGGAAATTAAAAAAATGTATGAAATTTCAATCTCTTTTAAGAAGAACAGGAGACACCTTTAAGGTCTCCTTAATTTAATCCACATAACCACCTTCTTCAGATACAGTTTTCTACACATTACAGGTTACAAATTTAACTACAAAGACTTAAAAACGACTATATATTTCAAATTTCAATGAAATATGTACAGTAGAAAAAAAAAAAGCAGGAGGAAGATGCCAAATAAATTCCTTGAATAGCGTTTAATTATATGAACAATTTTTCTTATCAGTAGGATGACTTTTGGTGATCACATTTCCACTAGTAATATCATGGTGTCACAATTAATATTAGTTTATCTTTTATCAATCCATTGATTAGATTTGCGTTTTTAAAAAGCTGTTTTAATCAAGAATTTTAGTCATGCAGGGCTTTTTTCCTCCCTCCAATTAATTAAGATTAAGCATTGTAAAGAAGTCCAAACAGTAATTTCTAAGAAAACTATTAATAGTTTAAAACATTGAACACTAAAGCTACGTATTAGCAGTTACACTGTTTATGCAATTAGTACTTGGAGAAATATTTTTAAGTTTAATTTATGTTCCCCTTTATTTCTGCACTCTCCTCTATGTTGGTTTTAGTTAACGAAGCAATCACTGACTGTACACCCTGTTTGTAGTCTCAGCTCTGTATTTTCCTTCCATGAGCTTCAAGATGAGAATTTCAGGTCAACTTCCCTACTCTGTGTTGAGGTGGAGGACAGTCACTTGAATAGACAATGTTACTATTTTTTCAGTTTGCAACTCAAAACAATTACCAAGTTTTTGCACGGAACCTAGATTTCAGAGCTTAAACTCTTTCCCCCAAAAAAAGTCTTGAATTCCATCTATAGAAATCAGATGAACTCCAGTAGGATATGAAAGAACACATGGGTCACTTTTAAAAGCACATGTCCCAAGAGTATGCAACTCTTAAGTTAGGGCAAGGAAAAATAAAAGTGAAACTAGTTTTGTTTACTTAGATTAAAATCCTGAGCACTTCTTCAGAACAAGTATAAGAAAGCAAGCTTTTCTTGGAAAATTCAGAGGCAGAATGGCTGCATTGACACCAGAACCTTTCACTCATCCACAGAGCTGAAGGACAAGCCAGGAGACATCTCCCTCTTTTCAATCTTCCACGCAAGATCTGCAGCGCTGCTGCACAGAGTGGGAACTCTGACATGGAAACTGGGGCCAAGGAAGACAGGATCAGAGCAATAGCTATCTCTGCTTCCCTGTCCTGTCCTTCCCAGCTCCCCTTTGCCACTGCAAGCTCTCCCCAGGGAGGCACCCTGACAACAAAATGCCCGTATTTGCGAGAGTTACGGACACCCCCAGAAAAGATACAGAAAATTTTAAATGTACACACCTAGCTAGATTACTGTCTGAAAAAGGTACTCAGGGTTTTCTTACAGGAACTGTAGTTTACTGATCCAAGCTTGTTCTAACAACACTTATGCTTTTTGTTGCACTGACATCACTACTTTGAAGTTATTATGGAAACAAGGTTCATCTGGGTAAAAAGGTTCCAGTTGTTAAGGTGAATCACTTCTTTAAGCAACGGCTGGACACAGCGAGTGAAAGCAAGGCAGCAGGTAACTGCCAAGAGGGAACTGCGTGCAAGCTACTAGCTGAGGAGGAAACTACTCGTCCTTGGAAAAAAAACATCCCAAGTTATGGCTCAAAGAAAACTTTTCACATCTGTCAAAGCTGCCTTGGTCTCACTTAGGCAAGTGACATTTCCTAAGTTGGATCTTCACTGACTTCCTCTGGCACTTCCAGATTCAATGCTTTTTTTTTTCAATAGCAGCAAAGAGCAGAGTGCAACAAAACACTGGGTCACATTTTCATCATGCTGTTTCTCTGTGGTTCGAAAAAAGATTTGGAAAGTGTTACACACCCTAGGCAAAATACCCAAATTTCCTCTGCCAAGAAACGCTAATGCTAGAAAAATGCTCAGATGACTTCAAACCATATGCACATCTGCCCTTTTTGTCACCAGGGTCCTCTTGTTTGTTTGAGGGTTTCATTGCTGCCTTTTGAGAATGAGAAAGGGAATCCCAGCAGAAGAATCAGGGATCAATAAAAAGTACATAAAACACTATCCAAGGATGCGACGTGTGATAAGACGAACAAATAAGCTCCTATTGTGTGGTGTACTTGTTCCGTCTCCTTCCCAGTACTTCAGATATTGTCTATAACAATATCCTCATCTGCCTGAATTCCTTACTGAAACACTAGGCCCTCTCAATATTACTTTTTTTACTGTTCCTCTGGTTAAAACTATTGACAGAGCCACAAAGACTCACTTGCTGATAAGGAGAGAAAGTTAAAGGCATGGACTAAAGTGCAGCTGTATGGTCAGCTCTGATGATAACCTACACATCTGCCCAAACTCATAGTCTGAGCTAAGTTTATAAACTCAGAAACATTTTAGTCTTCAAGAGTAATGCAAGTAGGTTGTTGTTTTTTTCTGACAAACTCAAAGTTTCCCCTAAGTCAGCATTTAACAAGCTGTCGATCCAAACCAGAAAAGTGCAAAAACCTAACTTCTCAAACCAACGACTAACCTGAAGTCCCTTAGAAAAAAACTGCAAGTGTCACTCACTTGTCAGCTTAAAGGCTATCAGCGAGTGTCAGACAGTATCAAATACTAAGCTTTTGGAGCACAGGTATGTGCCCCTCCTGGAGCAGCCGGGACAAGGAGGCCGAAAGCGGCGGTCCCGGCCGCCCCGGTGGGGTGGGGGCACAGCGGGCGGCGGCAGGAGAGCCTGGGTCGGGGGAGCCTGCCCGCCGCTACCCGCCTTCCAAGCACCTACCTGGGCTGAGGGAGGGAGCGCCCGCGCGGCTCTGAGCCGAAGTCTCAGGAGACACTGTCAGAGAGCCAAAGAGAGGAAGAGGAGAAGCGGGGACCCCCGGCCCACGGAACCCCCACGCCGCCTCCTGAGGCCACAAGTCAGGCCGGCGTGCAGCCAGGCGCCCGTCCCGGGCCCGGCCCCCTGCCCCGCCCCGCGTCCGGGGCGGCCGCCGCCCGGG
>VZSE01003691.1:186746-228964 GCA_013398275.1 Promerops cafer | reverse complement strand
AGCGCGGGGGAAAGGCACTGGACGAGCAGGCGGCCGGCGCAGGGTTTCCGCTGGGCCAGGCCGGGCCGGGGGCGCGGCGCGGCCCCCACCCACCCACGGAAGGGAAAGCGCCGCCGCTGTCACAGCAGCGCCCGGGCTCGCCGCGGCTCCCGCCCTTCTGGGCATGTGCGGTGGCGGGGGAAGGGAAGGGGCGGCGGCAGGCGGACCGGCCTCGGCGGCGGCAGTACCGGTAGCGCGGCGGCTCAGCCCCCGCCGGGACGCCCGAGCAGCTGGGCAGGGGGAGACGGAGAGGGGCGGCGTGCGCGACGCAGCAGCGAGGGGGCAGGCGGTGTTGGCGTGACAGCCCGCCCGGTGAGGCCGCTGGGGTTGGGGCGCAGAGACTTGCTGCCAAGTCTGTGGCAGCTACAAGCAGTCAGTGCCTAGGCGGAGTGGGGCACACGGCGTTGCTTTAGGATCCCGTGGCTGAAAGCGCTCTCGGGTTATCTCACCATTTCCCTTCACTCGGGCACAAATGAGGGGCTGCTGCGGATTCTCACGGCGTCGCTGGGTCTGGGTACGGCTCCTGTCACCTCAGGGTCACTCCTCTCGAGGTCTCAGTTGCAGGTACCGATTTCTCCAAATGTAGCTCAGTGTACGGAGCCTTCCTACCTCAGGAGCCGGAATTTTACACCTGTCTGATGAATACCTTCTTTACAATGATAACTGGTATATCGCATGCTATATTTCGAAAGTTTCGTGTTGTCAGTTTTCAATCCTCAGCCTTAGTTTGAGTACTTAGTCTGAGTACTCGGGACAGAAAAGAGGGTCCTATCTACCAGTTCTTCTGGTAGGTGGCTGGTTTCGGCTACAGGAAATAGAGCGTCTAGTCCTGATGCCGTGGTTTTCATTCACAGAACCGGTGGGTTTTCAAAAATGCAGATGATCCTCAGTATCGATACAAACCAAAAATCAGTCATTGCACAATAGGAGACGTTGGGCCATATATTCAGTTTCAAATCTTTAGGTAACTTTTTGACTCTGAGAAAGATGGGAAGCCATGCAAAGTTCTGGAAGTGCATTTGAAATGTAATCTCCTAGCCTTTAAAAAAAACCCACTCTAAAAGACAATAAAATAAACAACATACTTTTTCAGTATCAGATTACATTGCTCAGCAGAACTGACTTCATGTCTTCTGTCAGAAATACACATAAAGTAAAAGCATAGTGTGTAGCTGCTCCAGGACAAAACCAACCATTTAATTTTATGGATCTCTGGTGATTATTTTTTTTTTTATTAACACATAGAATTAGGCAAACATAAATGATAGACATCATTAAGTCACATCAATGAAGGATTCATTCTTAATGTATATTTTTTGCAACCATGCATGGAGTAGTAGAGCAATACATAAAACAACATGAAAGAAAAAACACATTTACTAAAGGTGAATTATTCTTTCAACTTATCTCAGTAAAAATCAAATCCCGACTCTTTTATGTTGCTTTACATCCTTTTCTCAGAACTACCCCATTAATGAAAGCCCTTTCAACATTAAACTGTGAAACTTGCCTACAGTGTATTTACACAATCTGTATATAAATAAACCATACTTTCTCAGGTTTTCTAGTATAATAAAATCAATTTATGCATATTCAAGCTACTGCAATAAAAACTCCTCTCTCTTTTTTCAGGTAATGCTATCCAAGAAATTAGACTAAGTGAGGGAAAACTGATGGGTTAACATTACAGTCTTATTGGACCCACTGCTTTTTCTCATCATGTTACAATGATTTTCACCCCTCCATGATTCATGAGTACAGCATCACAGAAAATATAAGAAAATTTTTTTCCAACAATATATTAAATTATTTTTTTCTAAAGGCTGATGGGGCATGGAGGAGGAATGAAAATAATTACAAAAGGCTTTGATTCTTTTCAAATAGTCTTCTATTGACTGAGTCATCCTCATTTTAATCAATACTTTCTTTGGTTTTCAACAGCTTGCATCTTATTATTGACACTTTGGTTTTTTCTTGCAATCATTTACTGCAAAGCCTCAAGTATTCAGGCTGGAATCTCGTCCATCTACTATAGATACCTCACTGAGACATTATTACCTCAATGAAATTTTGGTGTGAAATTTAGGTAAAGTTTTAGCCCTGGAAGGGACAAAAGGAGCAATCTAATTCCTCAGCTTTGTTGTATGGGCAGAGGACACAGAAAGAGGCACTTCTGAAGACCTGCAGAAAATGACAGCTTTCTTTGAGGCACTTTGAGTGCCTCCTTCTTTCCACTGACTGCGAGTGAACTCACAGTGCCAGTGGGCAAAGCCAGCCTGCAGCTAGAGCACTGATATCCTCTTGGAAACTCACCTGAAACACTCCTAACACTCCATCGACACAGGATGCAGCCTCTCTATCCCTACTGCAGGACTGACGCTAATGAGATCACAGTGCTTCCACCCACGTTTTGCATAAAGATGCAAAAACTTGTAAGAAAGGAAGTGGGTGATGTTTTTAGACTCTAATTAAGCCCTGAGCTCCAACTTCCCAGCAGAATGGCATAATCAGCAACCATTGGGTAGTGTGGATGGTAGGTGTTGCAGCTGAGTGCCTGTGCAGCCTGGAACACATGAGGCACAGGGCCACATCAGAGAAAACAAAAGCAAACCCAAGGTTGGCCTAGCAGTTGGCCAGATGCTCTCTGGCACAGGGTGGAGAGTTACAAGGTTATGCTTTGTTTTTCTTGTCTCCTGTACGACATGTCTTTTCCACATGTGAGTTTGCTCCCCTTGTTTTTCCTTCTCTTGAGATGAGAACTGGAGGCGACAACTCCTTGTATCCACACACAGTAGGAGAGATTGATGCTTTCTGCCCAAGCATGGTGTAATAGTTGGGGTAGTCTTGTAAGATATAAGTGACACATCAGTCCCTCTCTAATGGTAAAATGTACACTTGCACTCCTGTGCTTAGCTCAAATCGTGCTCTCAGCCATATGCACCTATGTGGAAGGTGATGGCCCATGTCGGAAAAAGTCAGACATAATTCTGACTGCTGCTAATTTTTCAGGCTTCTAAAAGGGATTTAAATGCCTGTCTTCCTAAGCTGGATTGTACTGGGACTTGAGGCAAGAGATAAGTGCCTATCTTCCCAGAACAGGATCTCCTTAACATGTGTGGGTGAATATAGTTAAATGCCTGAGGAGCTTTCAGGTTCAGTAGGGAGTTGCTCACAGTAATAGGCAGTGCTGGGAAACAGTCAGTTGGGATTGCATCTGGGATTCATGGTAGGGGGTTTTGCACCTGCAGACAATTTTGACAGGCTGCTTTGTTTTTTTTTTTGGTTTTTTTTTTTTTTTTTTTGGCATAGGCCTTTTTTTTTTTCCTCTATGCAAGAAGAGTAATTTTAGATACCCTCAAACTAGCCATCATCTTGCATAATATTTGGCACTTGAGCGTAGCAGGAGTATACGGAAAAGTAAGCTCTTAGGCAGCCTCTGTAGTAGCTTGGGGAGGGTCAGTTACTTAGAAAGAAACTTTGCCAAAAGGAGAGGTGTCTGCAAGCCACACAGTAGAAAGTCTCAGGGACTGAGAGCGGTCTCCTCTGCTGTGGGCAATCATCTGATGGGACATAATTCCTGTTCTTCAGTAACACTGGGGAAGATAGACAGTAGATTGTTCTAAGATCAACCTTCTGTGTAACAGAACCATGCTACGGCATTTTCCCATGAAGGAGGATGGCTTTTGGTCCCCCTCAGCCTTTTTCAGATATTTCACTTGTCAAAAAAATGGTCTCACTGGGGAAAAAAATTACCTTTGCCAGTGTGGCTATAAGGAGGTGACACCCAGGAAAGCAGTAAAGATATCTGAGGTTTTTTTAGCCTAGCATTTAAGTTTATGGGAATGAGGCAACAGTATTCAAATCCATATTCCCTGAAGAATTTACACCTTTTAGACTAGAGAAGAACAGGATGGACTAATAAGTGCAGTGGAGTCTTGGAATAGGGACAACTTCCCCTCTTCCACAAAATGCTCAAACCACTCAGCTATTATGCAAGAAGCATAGTGTGCTTATTGTTCCTGCTGAGTTTTGGGTTTTTTTTAATCAACCATCTCTGCAGCAACTGTTGTATTTTTGCATCTATGTATTCAGTGTATGTCACACTTTCAGGATCTATCTGGTCTGAAAAGCCTGAAGCATGAGTAGTTTGGTCTGGGTTTGCATTCCCCTTCCCTCATACACCTGCATATCAAGTGAGTTCTGAGCATCCCCCCTGCAGCTCAGTCAAGACTCAGAGGCCAAAGAGTCAGAAAAAGGTATGCAGAAAAAAAGCAATTACAAAAATAAAAATAATTTTTAAAAAATCTCCAAACATGTTTACCGACAAAACTTGAATGGAGACATAAATGTAAAGCAGGTGAGCTGCTAACAAAAATACACAAGCTTTTGTTAAAAACTTCTATCATAAAACACTGAAAAATACTACATGTATTTTGAATTGAGCAGAGGTATTAAGAGGCTTCAAACTGTACATGGCAACTTGACTTGGCTGAAAGAAGAACAAGTCATATGGAAATTCTAGATGTAACCAGCATTATTTCAGCAGTGAAAATCAGTTCTTATGTAATTCCTGGATTTATTGGAAAATGTCTGTAAGTAGATTAACTAATTGATTAACATACAAGAAGTTTCAAAAGCCCTTTGACAAAATCCTGCGCACAAGGGATGATAAGCACTCAGGGGATGATAAGAACCAGCATATTTGTGAAACAGAAGAATAGAAACAAAACCCCACAGAGAGTGAAACAAAGGGATTGATTTTCATCAGAAAATCACAGCAAAAGAAGAACAGAGTGTCAAGATTCCATTGAACATCCAACTCTTGCTAGTAGATTCCTTAATGCCTCAGATGGGGTAAGGGAAAAGCTGTTGCACAATAATGGCATGGTGTTATTTCTGTTAGTCAGGACAGGAGAGGAGCAGAGGAATTTCAGACATTTAAACAAGCAGGGTGTACTGGCAATATTCCAACACCAAGAAAATAATGCTAATAAATAAAAAAAGATTCATTTTGCCCACCATAGAAATGGCTTTGTTGACAGTTCCTTTGTGTTAAAAAATATCTAGTGTCAATAACTGCCATGTGATTACTTCAGTGTTTGTATAGGGATGTCTGCAAGCACCTGTGGCATTCCCCATGCAGCATTGCCCAACCCATAGCTAAGAGTATTTTGTTAGGGTTCAGCAAATGGACAGGAAGATAATTGTGGTCCAAAGCAAGAGTTTTCCATGACACCTAGGTCCTCAACGTGTCTTTGATCTCTTCCTTAGCAATACTGTAAGATAAACACATCTTTCATCAGAAGTGTGGTAGCACCATTCTAATATGAAGGAAATAATAAAGCAGAGTCACCCCTCAAAAACTGGGCATCGTGAGTTGATCTGCACCTGTATTTTTGTTGCATCTGCTTGCAAGAATACTTGAGTGCCACATAATATTGTGCAAGGCAAGGTTTGTGGGGAGAAGGTAGCAGACCAGCTTTCAGGTACATGTAATCCTGGCCATCCCCTTATCCAAGCGGGACTATGACAACACTGCTACTGTTGATATTGAAGCTTTGGAAGCAAAGTGCACTGGTCTCATCTGTGCTGTTTGTGGGCAATTCCCTGAAGACTACACTCACTGCTGTTGCAGCTGGCCAGTCAGCTTCAGGAAACAGTGGGATTGAATCCTTTGAGGACATGAGAGTCTTGGTTTTGGGCATGTCAGCTATAGATAAGCAGGTAACTCCATGCTACAAGCAGGATGTCCTCACACTGATGATGGATGGGTGACCAGGTCAAGGAAGCTGAGAGATGGAGTTTGAATGTCAAGATCTTCAGAGTTGGACAGAATTGGCTGAAGTGGCAAGGATTGTGCCCCATGTACATCCATGTAAGGTTTGGGTTATGACTGATGTTTTAGACAGTCAATGGAGGCACCTGCTGCTGCCAGAAGACGGCAATTCTTACCTGTTGTGAGCTTTTCATACAGCTTGAAGTGACCTGGCTTTGTTCCCCAGTCTGTCTGTGTGTGCCTCACATCAGTGTGAAGATACTTTTCCACATGTATTTCTGTTTCAACAATTGACTCCTTAGATTGGATTCTTACATGTTGTCTTTAGGACCCACACTGCTTTTGCTCTTGGCTCCTTGGGGGCAGGCTCTGACCTCAGTGCTCCCCCAAGCATGGGGAAAGCATCTCTTATTTTTGTTGATGTTTCTAAAGATTGACTGCGGTGTTTCCAGCTGCCTGTCTCTAAGACTGTGGCATATGAAAGAGCAAATGCAGTGATGGGTAAAGAGATGTGTAGAACAAGCTGGAGGGAAGATCAGGCCAAAACATCATGCAAAGGGAGACATGCAGGTGACAGAAGATAGGAACTGTGAGAAAGCTTAGAGGTTGATTCACTTTGGTTTAACTTTGCTAGAAAATGGTCCAGCTCACTGCTGGGCACAGATGGGCAATCTTCTGGTCTGTAGGGTGAGGATGTTTAAAAGCAAGTGGAGCTGAAAAGCCTGGTGCAGTAAAATCATCTATCTTGTGGCAGCGCTGGGGTGGGGGCCAGCTGCCCCTCCCTGACCCCAGGCAGAGGTGTGCTGAGAGGTGGACCACAAACAGGAGGGATGCAACAGTGACCTGAGCTGGGATGTGTCTGGGGCCCGATGTTATCTTTCTCCCTTCTATATCAAATATACTGGGGGATTATGGAGAGTAGGGAATGGTCTGGCAGTTCTTTAAGCCCACTTTACCCTTCTTTTTATCCCTTTCCTCTGGCACAGATACTTTGCACTGCTCTTTGTCAATGGGTCCTGTCCCCTTAATCTCCCTAGACACTTATTACTGCTGCAGCTTCTTCCTCTAACCCCTTCAGCAATCTCTGCACTGTTACTTCTCCTTGTCCTGGGACAGCCAATGCTCTCTCCTATTTTTCCCAATTCCATCTCACTTTACTTTCTAATCATCCAGACAAACCTGTCTCTCTATCTGCCTACAATCACTGGATTCTCTGTTCTCTTGATCACACCTGCCTGTCAGTTGTCCAAAAAGATTACGTATGCCTTGAATTTTCCACTTACTTTAATAAATGAATGATTGCAGTGTTATATAACTTGTTTATGTTCAGCTTGTGCACTACTGGTTTGGACTTCAGCTATTCTATAGCATTACATTAATTTACCAAGCACAAAGGAACTGTGTGAAAAGCTCATATGGCCAAGAAATTAACAGACTCAACATTTTTAATTTGAAAGGAAAAGTTAAACAAAAGAAGAAGTAAGTCCTGCTGTTCTTGAGGACAAATTCACATATGGCATAGACAAGGTAAGAGGAAGCATCTTATGTCTGAGGAGACATTTCTCATTCATTGTCCTTGGGATGATCCAAGTCTCTGTAAACACTGAGCTTTATTTTTCATTCTTCATCTCATTTTTGTCAGTGTAAAAGCAAATCATAGTGTGATAGATGCGAAATTGCCGTAAGAACAACTGCAGAGAAGATTCAGCAGGGTTAACACCTTACACTTCCTCTAATATTTGTCTGTGAAGAAGTGCAAAATGTTCCAGAATTGTAGTTTGACCCCCTAGAATGTACGCCCTAGAAATTATGAAAGAAAATTCATTCTGCTTATAAAAATAATTTAAAGGATGGAAAAAGCCAAGGGCTCATCCTGACAGCTGCTAAGAACACACTTTCAGTTTTGATTGATCACTGGAACATGCTCCCCAGGGAAGTAGTCATGGCACCAAGCCTGCCAGAGTTCAGGGAGCATCTGGACAATGCTCTTAGTCACATGGTTTATTTTTGGGCAGTTCTGCAAGGAGCAGGGAGCTGGAATCAATAATCCTTTCAGGCCCTTCCAACTTGAAATATTCTATGATTCTACGTCTGATTCCAATTTTACATATGATATTAGTCTTCATATTTTTTAGAGGTCATAAACTATTTTGATTATATGTAATCCATTACTTATGATAATTTAATTTTAAAGTCTATTAAGACGGCAGTTTAATTCAACATCATCATCACATCTCAGTCTGCTGAGACAGTACAGAATGAAACATTGGCCATGTTTTAAAATCTCTCACTAGTTATTCTCAAATATGTAACTAAGTGGGTAATTCTCAGTCCTCTGGCTTCCCTGGGAGCTGAAATTGCTCCAACCTGATAGATGAAATTCAGATTCCCATGAGGTGCAGTGGTTAGAAATGATGCATTTCAGATTCTGGATTAGTCTTGGCTTCGTATTACTTTCTAATCTGCTGCTGCTGTTTCAGTAACATCAGCCATTTACATTCAGTATTTAATGACAATAAGCCTAACCTAAAGGACTCAGCTATTGCTGCTTGTATATATGTTAAATTCTTAGTGTCTGAGTTTGGGGGGTTTTGTGTGTGTTTGTATGTCTAAGAGCATGTGTTTAAGTACCAGCATTATATATTATAAAACAACATAGATATTTTACATGCGTAAGAAGCTTTAAAAACAGTTTTATAACATTTTTCATCAAGTAAAAGGCCTTAATCCAAACCAACCAACAATTAAAGAGATGACTTGCAATCTTTAAACCTACTTCTTAAAACTAGGCTATTTGTTTTCTAGAAACTTGCAAAAAATACCATCACCCAGTCAGAACTGTCACTCTGTTAATTGATAAGTATAGGATAAGCTGCTTTAGCAATACAGAACATTTGATTCCATAATCCCAGCTGGAAGATGTTTTCCTACCCCCTGACTTCACTTCAAAGAGGATTTATCTAAAGTCTAGATTACTAAAGTAAGTTTAGACTACTTCAGTAATAATAAAAAAAAAGAAGGTATATACATATGCATTGTAAATGTATATGCACATTTATGTCTATAGACAGTTAAATAACATTTACAAATTGTATTAAGCCTGTGGAAGGGGAATGGCATTTCCTGCACCCAGGAGTCAATAGAGAAGTGTTTAAAGGTATTGGTTTATGCTGTTACTTCTTTACTCAAAAGAGTAGGGATTTTTGTATATAAATCACATTACAGCATTGTTACTACTTTGAATAAAGGAGTTATATTGGTTATAGCACTCTCTAGCTACAAAAAACTAGCGATGGAGTCCAAATTCTTCTGGTAACTGTATAGTCAAGTTGCAAGCCCTAGCAAACAAGTTTTTATCCATCAAAAGTATAAATCCAGAAGCCTTTACTAGTGTTTCAGATTAAAGAAGAATAAGCAACCAAAACCATACATTATGTACAGGATAAGTGCCTTTATGCTGACAGTTTCACTAGCTGGGTTTCTAATTGCAAAACAAGGGGGTTTCCTGCAACTTGCATGTTGGGTCTTGCACCCATTTCACTTCTGGCCAGCCTGCCTTGTATTGGGGTTTTGCTTCTTAATTGCATGACTATTAACAGCCAATTCGCCAATTCACTGTGTTCTAGTTGGGGTTTTTTGGGTTCTTTTTGTTTTTGTTTTTTGTTTTTTTTTTCTCAAGGAGAAGCCAAGATAAAAACTATATTTCGTATCTGGCTTCCCTCGGTTTTTGTTGTCACGATATCAATTACACCCTTGGTTTGCATTCTCTTGCAACCAACTGTTTACAGTATGTCATTTATAGCAATGAAGGATCTGATTCTATCTTTCTTGTTGTTGAATTAATAGGGAGAGCATGAAGTGAAAGAGAACTTTACTGCTTCATCAAAATACAGTTTGTTTACAGAAAAGTGCACAAATTTACCCGTAATCAGACCCAAAGAAATGGCCTATTTTTTACCTGCAGGTTTAGTTTTTTTCTCTATTTAATTATTAACTGTTCCTGCTGCTAAGCAAAAAGTTAGATTAAATCATGATGTTATGAAAAAAAAATTTTACTCAGCTTCAGAAATGCATATGGACGAATGCATCATCTGTAGTTCAGGGACAGGATCAGGCACTGAAGAGCCACACTGGATGAGATGGAAAATCAGCACAGATTTGTATATATCTGTTACAGCAACCAGGATTAGGTATCTCAGAGGGAAGTTTAAAATCTTCTCAGCAAACAACCTCCTACATGGTAATCTCTATTTCCTTCTCCACTTATTATACTGCTATTTAGTAATGGTTGTTATGCTAAGATTTTGAAGATTTTATATCCTTTCTTTGTCCCGTTGCCATTAATTGTCTCTTTTATATATATTTGATATGTAGATGATACTCCAAACTATTTTTTAATTTTATTGTCTCTTCTGGCTGTGCTGAATTTTGTTTATATGATTACATATATCATGTCACAAAATATTTTAATATTTTATAATTTACCACCTTCTGATTTCATTGCATAGCCCTTTACTTTTGTACAAGGCAGGAAAGAAAAAAATCTCAGTCTATCTTTAAATAACTTTTTATAAACTGCTTTTTTGTCTTACTCATTTCCTGTTTACTGTAAAAGGTCTTCTATGTCTCTTCAGAGGGAATTCACAATCACACAACACAATCTGTCAACTTTTATTTAGAAACCCCCTGTTCAAACTGTATAATGGAGTGTATTACTGTAACTGCGACTTATACATGGAAAGAGGTGTTGATATAAAGAATATTTCATGTATTTATAGAGCAAAACTGCAAGTGTAAACTAGGCAGAGACTAAAGGATGAGTAATAAGTGAACCACCGACAAGGGATGTTCTTGTAAAGGCCTGCACAGAATCAGCTTGTCATGCCAGGCTGCCGTCTACCCTATTTTGAACTGCAAGGTCATATGAAAATACAGATGACAACTGCTCTAGATGTTTTCCTAAAATCCTGCTCCTGGGCTCTCTTGGCTGTCTCCAGCACTGGTGCACCTCATTACAGCCATGCAGCCCTAGCATTAGAGGGTGAAATCTCTTCATACGCTGAGAGTGATGAGATCGGTACCAGCGATGGAGATGAGCCAGGATATCTAATGCTGCAAAATGCCTTTGAGAGCATCTGCCCTCTCATCAGCACACACAACTGCTCTCCATCTGTGCCATTCTCCATACTCCAGGACTGCATCACCCCTTCACCAATTAGGCCATTATGCTGCTAAGGACAATTCGTAAGTAATATTTTTGGTGCACTTTCTTTTTCCAATTACATTCGTTTGCCACTTAAAAGAAAAAGAGAGAGTGGGAAAAGAAAGGTATTTGCAATGAGTTCTTGAAACAGTTTAAATAGAAGGCTTGGTCTCAACTTTTCCTCTTTAATTATCTGCTTCGGCTACTTGGAATTTTCAGGGCTTCTTTGAGCCCTGTAATAACTTGTGTGATTTATGGTTATAATGATTTATTCCTGATGGGGGGGAAACCATGCTGATTACTTCTCCCTTGTTTTTGCTGTGTCATTCCCTATGCTCACACTATGTATTGCAATGGGTTTTCTAAAAAGACAAAAAAACCCAACCAATATAATTTTCTAAGAGCAAACACTTGATGTACACATTGATACACAAGCTGCCAACTATACCATAGGTGAAAATAAACACACCTGTTGAGTGTATGTATAGATGCTTCAGGTTTTTTCCCAGGAAAAATAAAAGTGATTTTCCATATATCAAGAATCAGATGTGTTCCCTGCTATTTTCTTGCTTACACAGACCAGTCTACTGCATTCTGTTATCTTTGGGCTTTTTACTATGCACTAGACTGATCGTTTCAATGATTTTCCCTCAATAACTTCAAGCCATTTTTCTGATCATTGCACTGGATGATGGTCCTACTTAGTACACATACTTAAGCTTGTTTTTTTTTTTTTGCTCCCAGACCACCTAGTTTACATTTATACAAACTACAATGATTCCAGTAGAAAAGAAAAACAACTGGATGTGGTTTTATGTGGTTGGTTTGTGTCCTTTGAATGAAATTCATTCACACCTTTAGAGAGGGACAAGAAGTACATAATTTTGAGTGCTCTTGAGGTGATTTTTGGTGCATTCAGGCCTCTTGCACAAAGGGGAACTTTGCTCCTCTTTCAATATTAGCATTATGACTGCAAATAGAAATCATATTACCTTCAATTACGTTTACTATGCATCAGTGGCACACTACTCACTTCAGGTTTGTTCTGCATTTGTGAGAGAATAGGTTTCACTACCCAGCAGATACATTTCTTGGTAACATGTAGCCACCAGTAAAAGAACTAAAATAAATTATTAGTGAATTAAAACCACATACATTTGAAGTGTGGAGTGATTTTATCACCTCTATCCAGTGTCTCCAGAAATTATTGTTGGTGATGATAGGAAATACTTGTGTCAGGGGAAAACAAACAAGCAGGTAGAGATGGTGCACACCAGCTCTACGCTCTGCTGCACATTAACTCATTTTCTTGTCTAGGAATCATTCCACAGATTGACTAGTTTTATTTACAAGCTCTCCTAGGCAGAGTTTGGAAATGAGAGAAAAGTGTATTACATTTATTTATTATATTGTTTTCTTGCTTCAGTCCATTCTCTGCAAAGCTTCTGTTTAGTTTCCTTTGTTGCCTTGTAGCTGCACTTGAAGCTTGAGGCTGCTGCCTCTGACCTTTCTACAGAGAAACCCAAACCCATGCTCTCATGTCTCAATGTTGTGACTCTTCTGAGGAGCTGGCTGTGAAGGGTCACTACCAGAGTACCAAGCACTCCCAATTGCCACACAGCTCCAGAAGTCTCAGAAGCAGAGGAACTCCTCCTGTATTTTGTGATACTTAGTGGATTTGCAAAATCTTAAGTTTTGCCTATTTTTCAGTGTCCTTTTTTATTTGCCTATGGAATAAACCAATTGAAAATATTCAAACTAAGAAATAAGACCTATTGTGTGCCTAGAAAGAAATATATCTGTTAAGATCAGTGACAATTACATGACAAAACCCCTGTGGACTAATTAGCACAGTCAGCAAATACACACTGGTTTCCTAACAGAGATTCCTTTTTTTGGAAATTTTTTTCCCCTCTGATAATCTGCCAGCTCCTCAAGCATATTTCTTCACCTCCTAATATTTTGAAAGTCACAGTCACTGTCTCCTGCATCTTTAGCACCCACCAATTCCAATCAAAATATGAGCAATGAAGATGGATATCCCTGTCAGGCATCACTTCATCTCCTAGTAGAGCAAGAAAGGCAAAGCCAGTATCATAAATCACTTTCCTTCAAGGGTAGAGTCAAATGACATGAGAAGTTAAAAGTTTAAAATGAAGTTCCAACTTCACCTGTCACTTTCTCTGTCACAGAATGACAAAACCCCAGTGGATACAGTCCAGCTCAAGGAAGAAGAGAGAGGCTGCATGGCCTTATGGCCCATATTGCCAGCTATCTCCAGGCCTAGTACTAGACGTGATCCTAGGAAATGTTCAATGTGATTCTATGTTTCTATGGCCTGGAAAAGCCAATTTGCAGCTGTTAGTACCTTTTCAACACTTATATAACTTCCTTAGGCTGAGAATTTTCTCTGCTAATGCATGAAGGGCATTAGAGGATGAAATCTAGCCCAGCAAGAGCAAAGCCCAGCAAGTCCATGGATTGCATCTCAGTAGGCTTCAATTCTCCTTGGACATGACACCAAACTGCAAAATGAAAGGGCAGAGCTGCACAGAATATTCAAGAATACTGTAGAAAGGAGGATAGGAAGGGAGGGCTGGCTGCAAATACCCAGCACGTTTTCAAGTCTGTAAAAACAGATGACAAACAGAAAATAAAACAGCAGCCAGAATTACCTTCTAACACAAAATGTTTCCCTCCATCAATCCTAACAAAAAGGCCTTGTTTCTCTCCAGTAGTCTCTTTGAGCAAGCCAGGAGCCAGTCCTTCATCTTCTAAATCCTTGGTGGCTTTTTCAGCCCTAAGAGTGGCCAGTCTGCTTTTGGGGCACGTTTCCCAAGAGTGGAAAAAAAACAGTGAATGTAAATGTAAATGCTGTAGAAAATCTATTATCCAAACCATGACTCTTCTGCTTTATCACTAGTAACTGCAACACTGCCTTTGAGTCCCAAATTTAGGTACTAACCATAAGGCCCCTGTAATTAAGACATGATTTTGTTCCAGAAAGTGATCCCAGGTAAAAAAAAAAAAAAAATAAATAAGGGAAATAAAGGCATCACATGATTCCACATAACTGCAAATGATATCCTCAACTAACCTCATACAACGTCATGAATTGTCAGTGGGATTGCAGGTAACTGGAAGGTGAATTTGGACTGCAGAACCATAAATCCTATGGGACAGCAGCTAGAAAAACACCAGTCAACTTGCACAGCCCAAGCCAAGCTGCAGAGCTGATGAGTGCAGCTAAATCATGTTGTAAATGTATAAACTGAAAACATGTTCCAGATGGTGTGTTCTTCCCCTTAAATCGTCTCAGGTCCCACCTGGGGATAGGAATATCTCTAGACATAGTCATAAAAAAAGAGGCAATACCTAAGAAAAGAAGTCTAGTATAAAAAAAAAATTGAGCTCATACTTGAGTGGTTTACTGGAAAAATCTTAAACTTTCCATACATATTTTTCTTCGGTTACCAATAGCCTATTTTTCTCTAATGTCATAACCTAAGCAAGAAGGGAACAGATCAAACAAATGTTGTCATAAAAAGTGAGAATCATTTTGTGCTTTGCTAAGATCCCATTGCTGAAATGTCTGATGTTAGAAACAATAGACCAAAAGATTTAAATGACTAAAAGCTATTTTAGAATAAATGTGTCTTGCATAAGTTGCATACACAGTGAGAAAATAAAAATTAAGGAAAATTGCTCAAATAAAAAGCATAAGATGTGAATTTCAATAGATTACAAGATGTAGGCCAGCATATTCTAGCTGCTATTGCTCTATTTGGCTTCAGAAACAAAAGTATTTAGGATAATTATAATTACAGCCAGTAAGAATTTCCACACTTGGGGAAACATTAACATTTCAACGTTTGTTTTCATGCTGAATCGGAATTAAAAAAAAAATCAAATTCTTCTTTGAGAAAAATTCTGATTTTTAGGTATTCCATATAGATACTGTCAAAACACTGCCCTATGTATATCAATATCTGCAGCATTTAGTAAAAAAACATAGCATTTAATTCATTATTCCAATACGATTACAAAGTCAACATGAAAAGAATAGGAAAATTTAACTCTTTCAACTCACAAAACAGAGTGTTTTGATGTTAAACAAGAATGTTGTGGAGGAGATTCTAAGCACTGTGGAAATGTCTGCATACTAGCTAAGTTTTGACACCTTCCAGGACCACTTCTCTTTCACAATATCCTGATCATGAAGTCTGTCTTTCCTTCTTGTTTCTTTCCTTCCTTTCCTTTTTTTTTTCCCCTTTATATTAGTATAATGACAAAGTAATTTTACTAGTGTATGTGAATTTATTTTTTTTTTCAATTAATTTTTCTTTCAATGCCTATATGGAAACCTTCACATCTTGAGAATAATGTGCAAGACTGAATCCTCATAAAACCCAAGCAAGGCAAGTAAGCAGATAAAATGATGGACAAAGAGAGGTGTACATTTCAGAGGAATGCTCGGATTAGAAGCAGTGCAGCCCTGGGTTTTAGACTAGGCTTCAGAATGTCATGCTTCTGGAAAAACGGCTCAGTGCATCAGTTCACAGAAGAGATTGCCTAGCTAAAGTGCTGTGCATAACCTCAAATTTTATGTCTATTTCTGACCACAAAATTGATGCCCGTGGGTGTGCAGGTAGTGGGTGGTACACCTGTAGGAGTCTGTTAGTTCAGATCAAGGCACACTTCTTGAGGCAGAGCTCCTGCCTGTCCCAGCAGCCTGCCTGGCTTGCACCCCGGAGGCATCTGGGCTACGGAAGAAGAGGCCCTACTCGAGACACTCCTGGGTGTGCAGGTGTTCAGGCCGTGCCATGGACTTGGTCCAAACTAAAAGCCCCTGGAGCACCAGATCCCTTTTCTGCCAGTCTGCTTCTGCTGAGCTAGTGCAGACGTAGCCATAAAATTCCACATACCATCCACCAAATTTAGAATATTCCTGCAACTCCTTAGTTGAGATTGGACCTTTTGAAAGTATTTGTGAAGCATGATCCTTAGGAAATGTGGTAAAGATGCTATGGAAACATATACGTCTTATGGCAAACCACAGCACAGATGCACCTGTGTTACCTACCCATGAAGGTGATGCTTACACTGGAAGGGAGAGGAGTTCTCCTGCACTCCCTGACCTGTCTCTGTGGTCCCTTAGTCTGCTTCTCCATGTCTGGAAACTGGGTAATCAGGCAGGATGTCTTCTGTGACACCCTCACAGTAGATGCATCAGCTGCACTGGGAGGGGACCAGCTCTCCTGAACACTCTCACAAATGCCTGGTTCATTGAAAACCCGAGCTGCAGCACACAATAACCTGCTGTTCTCCTTCTGACAGGCAATAGAATCAAAAGCTTTGCTGGAAGCAGGGGAAAACACTGCTTGGCTTTGGCGTGTCTGTCACTCCACAGCAAGAGCCGCAGTTCCGCAGCCCAGTTCGTCCTGTCCCTGCCCTGCGCAGGCTGGGCTCCCCAGCCTGACCGACACGGGCCCCAGAGGCAATGCTGCAGTGTCTCCTCCTGCACCTCTGGGGCACCTCTGCTGCTGCTTCAAGTGGCCTGCCTGTGTGTTGGACAAGCAAAGGATTTCCACAGAGCAGCCTCCACATCCAGGCACCTGCACTTGGTGCCTAAAGATGGGCACTGCAGGGATTTGCTCTTCACTTTTCTTTTCAATAAACTGTCTCCGATAATTGCCTTGGCTTTAGAGCTGAAGGCCTCTGGAGTAATGAACAACTGTTATTTCTAGTACAATGGGATCGTTGCCTGTAATGTTATCCCTTAATTGCTACTGCGGTGCAAATTATGAAAAGCAAGAATATCCAAATATAGAGACACTTGGCCCTTGTGACAGGAAATTAAGGTCTCTTCTCTGGCACTGCTGCATGCCCTGAACTCCCACTCAAGTCAAAATGAATTACATACATTCAATATTTTGAAAAACAAGATCTTAACCTCTACAAACGAGCTTATAGAGTTCATATAATGTGTGTTCTGGCTCTCCCTATAAATGTCCAATCCTTTTTCAGATTTTTCTAATCTCCTAGGCATCCTGGTCCCTTCAGAGTTAATGGCAAAACTTGGCTGAAAAGGATGTAGTACATTTAAAAAAAAAAAAAANAAAAAAAAAAAAAAAAAAAAAAAATCTGTGGGTGTATTATCTTCTGAAGTTTTTGTGGTTTGGATTGCTTAATTGGTTATTTTTTTATGGTAAGCAAATGTTTCTATATCATCTGCAATATAAAATTTCCTATCTTCCTTCCTATTTTTGACACCTTGAGAATCTACCATTTTCAGCATCTTGGATAAAATCTTTTCCATACCTGTTCATGCCTTGCTTTGGTGCTGTACCCTCTAAAAGCAATAATGACCAGAACAAACTTAGACTTCTGAGAATGAGTGTGTTATCTCTACAGTGCCTTTTTAATATTTCAGGAATTAAGAGTCTAAATGTTTAATCACCACTGTGAAGTGTCTGAAAAGCGTGGTATTGTCAAACAAAAGCAGTAAACTGCTGAGGAAAGGTCCAATCCTTCTCTTCCTGATGTCAGTGGGGATTTTGCCAGGAAGCTCAGCATGATAAGGGTATAGACCGAAGTAATCAGTTCTACAGATGATTACATGAAAAGCCCTTCATTATAGCATGATGATTGAGTATTATTACAGGCATGAGACACAGACATCTTCGGGAACCAAAACCAAGAAAAATAATGTATTAAGGCTATTCCTCCTCCTAGCTGGGCCTGTTTGTCAGCGGCTTTTCATCAGATGACTTTTCACATGTTAGCACAGCTACTTTGGTTTTGTCCACAGCCTGATATGTACAGCAGAATGAGCCCAGATTTTCTGCTCCACAGTTCCTCTCTTCTAAAGGTCTCTCAGCCCATGAAAGCTGTGTCATTTGGTAAGTAAAACATTTTTGGCAAACTCAGGAACATTACACTTCATTGTCCATCTTCTCACTTCAGTTCAAGGGAACGTCTTGCTCCACAGGTGCCTCTTCCAGGCTGGAGAAGGGCAAGTAGTTAACAGTCGTGTGTGATGGCTGATGCCTTGATGAAGAGACCCAGTGGCACAGACCCCCAGAGCCAGACGCCTGCTTCTGCAGCCTCACCCAGCCTGCCCAGTGCTCGAGCTGAGAGCAGGAGGAAGCAGGAGGTTACGGCCGTGAAGTGGGCGCTGAGGGCACGGGTGGTGCGTGCAAGCTAACGGGGTGCCCTTGCAAACACGTTCAGCATCCTCACAGTTCTTCAGGGAGCACTTGTTAGGCAGATACACTGATGCAGTTTTGCACAGTTCATCCAAGAAAGTGAAGCTGCACAGTACCCTGCAAAAGCAAAGTCTGTATGAAGATGGGAATATGACTAGAGTTTGTATTAACTTGGGATTAAAGTGTTTCATTATTACTTATGTATAAGGACGTTAGTTTTCTCTCTGTTTCATGGGGGTCAAACAGAAGCCTCCATTCCCTACTGAAATCAGTAATTTGTCAGCTTAGCAAAATCTGTATTAAGATAAAACGTAAATATTTATAAAACATGCACAGTCACATCACTCAGTATTACTAAATCATTAATAGTGTCTGTTTCTGGTTTGAATTGTCATAGTCACAGGAAGCTGCACTGATGACAGTAGGAAAACACATCCACAGCAAGTTTTAGATACATTTTGGGGAGGATTTTCTTCACTACCTTACTTAGGAGAGAAGTTTTAATGGTGCATTTTAATTTATTTTCCACATTTGTATGTTGCTTACATTTCTTATCTGAAAGGTACTGTGAAACTCTCCCACTGCTTCTTGCCTGAAACTGCTCTCTGGATTGCAGCTCTGATTTCTCTGTCATGATACATGTTGACAAGCTTTGTCTCCTCTTGAAATTATCATTAAAATGGTACACTGGAAAAAAAAATTGTAATGGTAGGGGATTCTGAAATATATTCTATTATTTTCGTAGTAGCAGTTAATAATTCCCTGAAGCTATGCATTCAATTAAATACCTTTTCTTTCTGCAGTCCTCTGAAACAGTGGTAAAAAATCACTGCTATTTCATTTTAACCTCTCAAGTGATGGGCAAAAATCAGTTGCCTAGCAAGCAGAAGTACTATTGTTTGTGCTAAAAGGTCAAGACAAAAATGTGCTGAAAACTTTCTGGATACTTATATAAAGAGATGACTTATGACTTGAGAGTTATTCATTGCACAAAAGAGTCTGTATTTGACCCTCTGCATCCTGCTCTCACATACTTTGTCACTTTAAGGAAAGGAATAGCTATTTCTCAAACAAACATTCTAATATTACAGAAAGATAACAGCTATCTCTCAGTTTAGATGAACTCTAAAATGTGCCTAGAAAATAATTTGTCATCTGCTATAGAAATGTCAGAGTTCCAGCTTAAGCAATTGCAGTATGAAATCCTTTTCTCTCTTCGACCATGTACTAAAAGAGCCAGCAAATGAAAAGCTATTGTGTTTATTTTCTATGGGCAGCTACCACATAATAATGTGGTAATACTTTTCATGGAAATCTATCACACAATATACATATTACAGTTCAGAGCATACCATCTACTCTAACCTATGCCGTGCTTCAGTTCTCAAAATCTTTGTACTGAGCAGCTCACGTGTTACCTGTTACAAACATGCTGCACCTCTCAGTTGGCTGGATGTACTTCTGGGGTGCTACAAGCTCAGTTAGAGTGCAACATTAATTTCATACAGAAACCTTTGGAAGTGAGAGCTCAGTCAGGGTTTAGGCTTTGTGCAGATCATAGTGGGAGGGTATAAAGAGAATCTATGTGTTTTACACAAACAGATTTGGCACACCTATAGCTCCTATGCTCTGGAAGTGCAATTAAACTGCCTGTCTACCACCAGCAGTAAAACCAACAGTTTTAAGAGGGGGGGTGTAGATGGAACCTCAGCTATCTTTCTTGTGGTTTTTAAGACACAGGAAAAATTTCTAGGAAAAACAAGAGAGAGCACAGCACCTCTGTCACGTATGGTGCAAGTCTGTCCTGTCAGCCACCCAGTATACTAGAAGGCATCACTGCATCCTGCATCTCCTATGGTATAACAAGAAAGTCTGACAAAGCTTTCACTTTACTCTCACACAAAGTAAGAGATCTGTCTGACTAGGCAACCAAGGTGAAGCAAAATGCTTCCCTTTTCCTTACCTACTGCTATGGATGCATAAAACATGGATTGCACATGAAAACATGAGGAGAGAGAAAGAAGCTTCTTATCTTTATTAAACTCTCAAACTTTTTCACCAAGTTTCCAAATTCAAAATACTTTCTTTTTCTGCCTCATCTGTCTCAACCCAGACCACCAGCTAATTCATATCTGCGTCCTGCAGTGAGATCAGCCTCTGTCAGCAGCTGAACTCCAGGCAGGTTCAGCATCCCACCTGCAGGGACTCTGGCAGGGTCAGGACTCTGGCAACCGGTCCAGAAATCTAAGTGGCTATGAAAATGTTTACAGAAGCATTAAAATAAAATTTCCTTTTTGTTATTAATTATTCTTTCCCTCCAACTGTATTGTTTGTACCAACAATTTCTGAAATTACCTTTCTGGAAGCAAATGCACTTGCATTCTCACAGACTATTTTTTTTTAATTTATGATCTTTCTCAAAATCATAGAATTACAGAACCTCAGAATGGCTTGAGTTGGAAGGACCTTAAAGACCATCTAGTTCCAGCCTTCCTGCCATGGCCAGGAACACCTTCCACTATACCAGGTTGTTCAGGGCCGCCATCCTATGTGGCCTTGGACACTCCAGGGATGAGACATTCACAACTTCACTGAGCAACCTGTTTCAGTGCCTTACTACCCTTACAGCAAAGAATTTATTCCGAATAGCTCATCTAAACCTGCCCTCTTTCAGTTTAAAGCCATCCGTCCTTGTCCTATCACTACAAGCCCTTGTAGAAAGTCCCTTCCCAGTTTTTTTGTAGGCCTTCTGTAGGTATTGGAAGGTGCTATAAGGTTTCCCCAGAGCCTTCTCTTCTCCAGGCTGAACAACCCCAACATTCTCATCCTGTCGTCATAGGAGAAGTAATTTTCAACACCTTAAAAAAAATTGAAGAGGTGGAGAGGTATTTATGATCTAATATCCTTCCTAATAACCACAGTAACCTGAATCTTCTAAAGAAAATTAGCTTTTATCTCTTCCCTGGTGTAAATCATTCTAGCCCACTTTCCCAATTTGCCTGATGGTGAAGTATTGCTAAGCAACACCACACTTGCAGGTCAGCTGCCATTTCATGACTATGCTGATGTCAATTTTTTTAAGGCCCACACTATATTTTTTTCAGAGATTATGTTGCCATTTAAGAACATTTAAAACTACTTAGCTAATCTTCCTACTGTAATACTAGCTCTTGCTTAGTCTAAAGCTGTGTTGCTGTGGATGAATATTGCTTGGAGTGTCTAAATATTTGGAAGTAAAACCAGCCATTTTCTTCAGTGGTATAATGAAGTATGGTATAAGATCAAGCCTGATTTTAATTATCAGTTGTCCTTTCTCTTACTCTGCCTGCCTTCCCTGTTTTTCATGCCAACAGCAACTGTTTAATTTGACTTGAAGGAAAGCTAAACAGCCTCAAGTAGCAGATGAATCATTCTAATATCTGATAACTTTTCCAAATAAAGGCCTCTCTCTCCATGAGCAAATGTCAGTCTCCATCACTTAACAAGCTTGTCTGAGCCCATGTAGTGAGCAGGGACACGCTCACACTGAAAAGCTGATGGTGGGATTTTTGGTGTGTTGCCAAACTGCTGAGGAGTACAGTGATATTGCTGATTTCCAGACAAAGTTCAGCACACAGCCTGTGCCTGAGCAAGCGCTGAAAAGTAACAGGTATAAGACATACTGCAAAAGTTCCAGACCACACAACCCCCCAAAGTGTAAGCTGCTCCCCAGTGGGCCACCACTGGTGCTGGGGCATCTCCTGCTCTTGCTCTACTCAGGTGCTCCAGAGGTGCCTTTCCTCTGGGAAGCCCTAGCATTGCCATTACAGTTTGATCCAGACACTCACCGACTTCAAAGTGCCAACTAGATTTGGGTTTTCATAAAAGCAAGCACTTGGATACAGCACAGAGACCTTTGCAAAGCCAAGTATCTCATTAAATTGTCAATTTCCTTGCAAGCAGCACTTGGAGTAGCAAGAACAAGCACGGAGATTAAATTCTCCAGCGACCTATGCTGGTAAACCAGGACTTGCAGGGCCGAGTGCCCAGGGCCGTCAGTTCAAGCAGTGCTTGGCTTGCACCCAAGCCCCAGGAGCCCAGGCAAGCCAGGGCAAAGCCCCGGAGCAGGCGCCTCTCTACGCCCTGGTGGCACGTTCGCTGGGCAGCATCTCCCTCTGGAGGCTCTCCCCAGATCCTGCTTCCTGTCACCAGCCCCAGCTGGGCAGGAGAGTCCACCCCAAACCACCATCTGAATGTGAGGCTGCTGAACCTGACTTCTCTTGATGCATTTTAACAGATGTCTGGCTCAAAATAGTGTCTTCCGACTAAAAGAGCATCCTGTAAAATTAGTATTTTAGGAATTGTTTTTCTAATCTGTTACTGAGTCTGTGAACCTTTCAAGAACATTTTTTGTCCAATCCTGATCATTAGACACACACTTTTTCTAAAAGTATGGGGAGGCTAATGGAATCAGATGAAATTAGAAAGTCAAAGTTGAGGATTCTAAGAACAGAATCTAATCAAACACAAACATGACAGTTGTCATTACCGTCACAGTATTTACAGCAATTTTTCTGTTAAATTATCCATGTGTTTTCACAAACACAGAGGTTAGTCATTCAAGCAATTTTAATTATATTTTTTTATCACTGTCTCAGTTTTATTTGTTTGGATTTCTTGTTTACTGGATCTTTGATGGGATCCATACATACTGAGGTTTCTCATACTGCTCTGAAGCTACATTTGGATTATCACAACCTTCAAAAACTCAAAGATGATCCTAAGAACATTGAAAAATGGTACCAGAGTTTTCACAGAGATCCAGTGACTCCAGTAAACCTCTACAGAGCCCCAGGATCTCCCTCATCACAGGGGCAGAAATATACTCCCTGATTTTTTTTTTTTTATGGAAACCATAGAGCACTCACGTGCATTCAGCATGATAAAGACTGAAAGTGAAAAATTTCTATCCAGCTTCTAAAATGTCAAGCAAAATGTCAAGTTAGCACTGTTGGAAAAAAGGAAAACCTAACATAAAACAGGAGTACTCTGGTTAGCACTTTGCTTTCTAATGAATATCACACATTCAGCAAAACCACTGGGCTTCAGAAATAATTAAGTAGTGACTGGATTAAAAAAAATCACAGCAGTTCACCAGTAACTCCCAGAAAAGCTCCTTTTTGAAGTGAACCTTTCATTGGATACTTCTGTCTGTAATTGGACACATCTTAGGATCAAATTCTCTCATCAAAGAGTAGATATTAAGACTTCAGGAGAGTCAATGGATCTTTATGGATCTAAGAAGAAAAGTTGGCATTCATTGGTGTTCCTCTAGGGAGAAGGGAGAATAAAAAATAAAATTAATTAAAGGTGTTCAGCTGATGGAGAATGACAGACTTTTCTAGAGATGGTGATCCAAGGTAATTAAATTAGATGATGGAGACCTCTCTTGCTGCCACTCAAGATAGAAGATCCAAGGAAGAGTAGCCATCCTAAAAATAATTATTTCTGAATTCCCGAAAATAGATCCAGTGGAATAGACCCCTGAACATTATAGGAAATGAACCTGAACTAAATCCTGCACAGCAAAATTTGTCTTGCAAATGGGGAAATTGAAATTTGCAGAACACATCCTTGATTTTTTTAATCAATTATTATTACCACCCTGTAACCCAGGGGAAGTCTAGTATCAGGGAAACACAAGATCAAGGCTGCTTCTGGCCAAAGCAGACCACTCATGAGATGTGAAATAAACTATCCCTTACAATTTTTTTTCATCCATCTCACTGCAAACGTTCCTAACTCCTAACACCTGCCACTTTTAATGCAGTCCTCCAGTAAGCTGTTTGTCAATGTCGGTACTTGTGTTTACTGTACCAAAATCAGTCTTCTCTTTTTCAACACAGTGCTTTGAGAGACACAATGTAGAATGTTTTATTACCCTCTAGACATTTTACAATGTCTAGTAATTTTATTTTTTTTCCCCTCAGAAAGATGTGGCATTATCCAATATGATTTTATCTTTGTAAATTCAGGTGTGCTGCTCCTCATTGGCTCATACTTCAGATATTCAAAGACATCCTTTTCTACCATTTGTATCAGTAATTAACCATAGCTAAACAGGCAACTTACTGAATGGCAATGGTAGGATTCCTTGCTTCAATATATTAAAGAATTGCATCCTCTCTCCCCTACACACTTATTGTCTATTTACAGATGTATTGTCTCTTTGGCTAGCCACACAGGTATTTTTCTTCAGCTGTTTATCAACTGGTTACAAATTTCAAAAATTCTTTACAGAGGATCAGACCATTTTTCTGACCTAAGGATCATGTGCAGGTCTTTTTTTACATAATTTTTTAATAATTGATGGAATTTGTATGCAGTTCTGTTGGTACATGAGTATCCTACTTATTTTTGACAGACTCTGAATTCTCAATAATTTGGTGCTTATTGCTATCTTTTTACTGTCTAATATATTGGAATGCCTAAAAAATCCTGACTTTTTTTTTTGCTTCAGCTTCCTTTGAAGTTCAACAGGACATAAACAACTACTGCCCTTTGCATCTTTTCACAGCTGCACCCACAAATATTGTGCATTTATAATATAAAAATATTTATAATATAAAAATAATCACTTGGCAGAATAACAGCAACCCAGAGGTCCAAGTATATAACTGCTTAATAGATCAGAGCTATGGGCTTATAAAGAACAGAACTGTAGAATTATCTATATCTACAATGACACAAATTCTCAACTTATAAAACCACAAAATTTGAACAGTTTAGTATTTTCCTGATACCAGCCAGAATTAAATTAGATTTTACAGCTATTGCTATACACTTCTAGAACTAAAAAATATTATCAAATACAGGATGTTGCTAGATAAAGAGGAGTCATTAAATATGAAATACCCACGATGGAGAGCTTCAGTTGCTGGTACACAAGCTGCCCAAATGTCATGAGACAGAGTTTACAGATGCAGTTTCTGGACTCCACCTATGATTGCTTCATGCAGCTGAAAATCCTACAAAACATGGGAAAAATCATTTTTGTGTATTCAATCCTAACCAACATTGTGGAGTAAGCTCGGAGGTAGATAGAGGCTGAAGCACTTAAAGTTGGAGGTTCTGGAAAGTTCTGTAGCTTCCAAAAGACATCCATATTTTTCTGGCAGCTGTGTGTGACCAGTATCACTAGTAAATGACAGCTTCTAGAGTGCACTCTGTGCTGCTCAAAGAGAAGGCCTCTCACACACGCTGGGACATTTGTGTGTGATGTGATCCAAGGTCTGCAAAATGGCAATAACCAGCAGTCTCATCTTAAATACATGCCCTTGATCCAAATAAAAACACTGATGTAGATGCTTTCCATTAATCCCATGGATTGGTAGTTAAGTCCTTCTATTACAGGTTTGCAATGCTGTTGCTGTGTCATGGTGCTCGTCCTTGACGCATTTTGTTTTCAATAAATAAAATAAAATTAAGACTTAGAAAAAATATTGCTTGACAGTGGCTCAGAGGAGTACCCTGAAAGTGCAATTTAGCTTTCTGGGCTTTTAGCTTGAAAGAAGGTTTTTTCCTAAAATAAGCAAAGCAGGAACCTTTGCAACTGAACTCAAGCATTTCACAGACCTTGAGAAAGACTGTGTCAGTAAGGAATTGCCACCTGTAGATAAACAGAGATGGGGAAGGCAAGAGAAAGGAAGCCAAACCCAGGTAAACTGAGCCAAGCCAAGAAAATGGAAGGCAAAGCAAGGCAAGGCCAGAGAAAGCATATCACAGATTGTCATGAATTCTGTGATGTTTGTTATCTCAACACATTTGGTATCATAAAGCTGCCAAGTGCAAGATAACTTTCACTGATCTGTCAGGCAGCTGTGCTACAAGCCCTGCCTGCTCATGTCCAGTGCTATGCACTCTGCTGGGCTGCAGCCAGGGCCCCTTCTTCAGTCTCCTCAGGGACTGCTGGAGGAAGGTAGGTATGTTGATAGAGCCATATAATCTCAAAATTCACTGGGGCCAAACGTAGATCTGATCAGGGAGAGAAAGGGGCTCAGCAGTGTCCATCTCCCTATGCCCTAGCACTCCTGCATGCTCTTAAGGTGCACTCTGAATCTCTCTAGATTTGCTGCCTCCTTGAAACAGCTCTCTCTGTGCAATGTTCTTTTGCCTCCCCAACAGTCTTCTCCATTTCTTCCATGCAACTCCCCTGCTCCCTGACTTTAATACAGCAGTGGGTACCCTACTGTATCACTTTTTCACTGGTGGAAATACCAATTGAAAATATTTGAGTGGTTATTTTCAACAGCAACAAATGAGTTGTCATAGACAAGTACAGAAACAAAAGTTAAAAATCCTCAGAATATTTATTACCTCTTCAAATTAAAAGCAAACCTTGGTTAGATGCTATAAACCTAGATTTTGCAATTGAGAGTCTAATAATTTCCAAAAAAACTGGTGTAAGAGAATGTAGATGCAACGTACAAACATAAAGATTTTCTATGTCATATGCTTCTGTATGTTTCTACCTATATTTTTTGTACAAATTATGAATGCATAAGAGGCTCATTTCCCCACAAAATGCAAAAATGAAAGTGCTTGCTGTAAAAATGCAGACAAACAAGTTTAGCCAGGAGATAACTCTAGTTTAGGATGGATTAATTTGTTCATTATTTTTTACAAACTTTGCAGGAAGCCTGGCAGATAAAAACTGGTCCAAGATCTGTGTTTTCACTGTCAGTGATGTTTGTGCAAAAGCAAAAAAGAATATATATCTTGGCACGACAGTAAGGCACCAGTACAAGCTCAAGGCTATTCCTTTCTACACAGATTTCAGTGTGAAAATGGTAGGAAAACCAAAATAATTTTCAAGCTGCTAGAGGGTACTGTCAACTGTGAAAAATAGAAAGACAACTATAAACATAATTATTCAAGTGCACCCTCTTAACTAACAGGAAGATTTTGAAGGGCTAGCACAGAATATTTTAAACATGCTACGCAAGATAGATAGATAGTAAATGACTATGGTGGTTTCCTCCTCTGCAAAATACTTTCACAAAAGAGATATTAAGCAGATTGATTTGGTTCCCAGCAGAATGCATGTGGAGGGTAAGACCTGATGCAGTTTTTAACTCCATTTCTTCAGCATCCCTGTAAGATGCTAGATGCATAGCAGTACCTTCTGAACAAATTTGCTTGGGATCAAACCCTAAGTACCAATTAAGACTTCACTGGGAAATCTACAGGGCTGGTCCTTAGGCATGTAAATGAAGAGGTCATGTTCGAAGTATTTTCCTTCTGTAACATGAAAGGGAAGATTCCCAAAGGATCACTTGTGTGCTGCCACTGGTCTGTGAGCCCCATCAAAAGGCACATGCCCTGGGAGAAAAAGGTACCCATTGCTGTGGTGGCACCTGTTACTGCAGCTGCTGCTCTACCAGGTACGAGGCAAAAGAGGGCAGTGGAGCACTGCACATTTCAACAGATTAAACTAATGATCCCTGCAGATCTTTTCTCTATATTTCTTTGCTGCAAAATCTATTACAATACCTAAAAAAGCAATCATGTTGTATTAATAACATCCAGACAATTTAAACAGAACATCTCTCCTGCTTTCACTGAAAATGGCATTTCTCTCTTAGCGAGCCTTATAATCGATTGATTGAAATTTCATTACTTCCAAATCTCCAGTCACAGGAGGTATTGCATTTTCAACCACTAATAGGATTCTCCATGTTGGTTTCTTTTGCATTACCTCCTTCACATGTTCTCCAGGGAAGTTTGCATTCCTTCCTTTAACACATCTCTCCAAGTTTAAAACAGCCAACAGTAGTTTAGGTGTCATCACATGGAATGGGTTTTGTTTCCATTTCTGTGCCACTAACAAGAAACCATGTTGGTTTTAGCAATGTACCATGGCTAGTCACTGCTTATGTTGGGTTCTTTCTTAATTTATTAGGCAGTTCTACCTTCTGAACCCTTCCTAAGTGTTTCTAGACTTTGTCTGTACCACATCCATTTCAAAATGTGATCGTTCATGTAACTTTAAACATTTAGAAAGATCATTTGTTGTTCCCATATTTAACAAAAGAGCTTGAAGGTCAAAGGTATCTTCAAACATTTCTAGTTTTACACTGTAATATAACCAAATCTGAAGTTCAGGGTTGCTTTGGTTCTTCAGTTGGAGTCTAGGATGATGCCTCCTTTTGCTGAAAGCAGCAGTTCCCACTTCAGTGTAAGTTGACATATATAATATGTTGTTAAAAATAATGACATATTATTTAAGAGGAATGGTCACAGTAAAGAACCCTGCCCTCTCTACCAAACAACCCTCTTTCATCTTGTCAAAAACAGCCTTTAGTCCTTCTTTAAAATGACAAAGGTTTACAGTGTCAATATACTCCTTGGGATGGCAGTGCTCTAACCAGATTTATTAGCAAAGCTCTTACTTTACTATTATGAGCCAAACTCTGGCAATCAAATGTCATTCATTACAAAATCTCACGTTTTGTTTAATGGATATAACATGTCAGCACTGTCTCCAATGTTCCTTTAATGCAAAAAGACAAGGGGATATGACAAGATAAACTTTGATATGCCACATCCAAACTGAAGTTTGAATTATTTATAAATGTTTGGAAAATTACATAAAATGATAGTGTACGATATGCAATCCATTACCACTACATTCTCAGATCAAAACACAGTAATCACCAACATCATTATCTTATTTTAGAGCAGTTTCAAGGGCAGCTCACTGGACTGGGATTACAGAGAGTCAGTTTATAAACCTAGTTCTTCCATGGTCCAAGTATCAAATTCAAGGAAGTGCCCCCAGACTCCTCATCCTCGGCTTCCTCTCCTTTAAAGCAGGGGAACTAACACTCATCTTTTCTGTAAAGAGTTTGGACATCATGGTGTAGGTAGTTTTTGTATTTACAGTATAGAGGCTGGATATTATTTCTGTTATTACAGTTTTTGTTCTATTTTTACAGGGATATTGTATTATTCCTACTCCTACAGTTTTCTGCCTCCAGGGTGCTGGGTCTTGAGCAAACACAAATGGAGGCTGGTCAAAGTCGACTGCTGTTTACATTTGAAAAATATTTTAGAAGTGTAAGACCATCCTTTCCACACCAGTGCACTTAAATGTACAGAAAAATCAATAATTTTCTCTATGATTGACTAGGCTTTTTCCAGTAGGTCTTGCACAGTTAAAAAGGCATAAACCACCCTCAAATATAAACAGAAAAGAACTTGCAATAGTGTTAACTGTGCAAAAGTGAAATTTCTTTTTGTGAGATGTTTACAGAAACACTTTTATGCTTTGGTTAACTCCCTGAGACAGAAAACCTTTCTTAATGGAAGAAATATTGTTTAGTCTTTACTTTCATTTATTAATTTTGTCCTTAACTAAGTAATATAGCAATATTGTATTTCAGGGATGTACCTAAGAAGCAATCTAAAACTAACTCTTAGTCTCCTTAATTATTCCTGATTTCCTGATATAGGTTTCTGTACACATATGTCTTTAGATGGCTTTTTAATATAAAACTATAAATTAAGATTTTATCATTTGCATTTTATATCAAGTGATATAAAATTTAAATAAAGATAGATAGATAGATAGATAGATAGATAGATAGATAGATAGATAGATAGATCTATCTACACACATTCAAAAAACTATAAGGTGAGCAAGTCCAGGTCAGGCAAAAATCAAGTGACTTTCTGAATCTCAGTGTTGGTTATAGAACCACAGAGTTTCTATGGTCCTTCAGCACCAAAATATGGGCATTCCACATATCAAAGCTGAGGATTCTCATGAAAGAGAGAATCCTTTACCCGAGGTGCTGAGTAGAAAAGGAGACAGGCATGGGTGGACCACCATCTTGACCAGAGATAAAGCCCATCCAGAAAGTTAATTCAGAAGTGCCTGTAATTTCCAAAGGAGTTTATTTCCATTCTCACTCCTGTTGGCAAAAGTGTAATGAAAAGCCATAGAAACTTCACACTATCAGGAATTCCAGGAGCTGCATTTGCAAACCAAGTGGTTTCACCCTTAATTTCTGGTGCACCGACCTGGCTCATAAACTGCGTAACAAACTGTAATAAACTGTGACCTGAAATTAAGCAAAAGAAGGAAATCAAAATGAGTTTGGTGGTGAAAGGCAAACGAAGTGACCAGTCTCAATTCAAGCATCATTAGTAATAAATGTGTGCACATATGTGCATTTGTATAACATCTCTTTAAATTCCTGATAACAAATCCTCTTGGTGCAAACCTTAACGTAACAGATATTACACAGAATATTTTGAAAAACAGAACCACTATAATTGGTTAAAAAGAAAACAGCAAAATGCAGGTAAATAGAAGGATTTACATGTGGGTTTAAATTTTTTAAAAAATTAACCTTTTACACATGGGAAAAAACAAAATTAAGCTTTCCTTAGCAAGGACCATTATACAAAGGACAAATTTTTCTGGTCCACAAGTGCCATCTGCTATTATTACAGCAAGAGAAAGAAAAATGTAGTCACTTTCTGCTTTGAAAGTGCTTATTCTCCTCTCTTGTGATGCTCAGAGGTGATGATAATTTTGCATTTTTCAGTCTGTTCCCTATCAGGGCACAAAACCTGCTGCCTACACATGAGAAAGGGAATCCAGCTCAGGTTTCTAGCAGAACAGCTCTGGTGGGAGGAGGATGAGGCTGATAGGTGGCTATAGGGCTGCATGTTAGGATAAAAAAGCATGAAGAGATTGTGTTGGAACTGAAATCAAGCAGTCGACACCATCCAGCCAGTTATGAAAGCAACATTACACTCTTACAACATAAGAGCTCTGCAACTACCTGCTAACTGAAATGGTAAGAGAAAAATAAATGGATTTCACAGTTTAAGCAACTGCTCTACTCATACAAATGTAGGTCAAAAAGAAATGAAGTTACAGTTCCAGTGCAGGAATCACAGGACTGTAAAAGAAAGGTTATTCACAAGCTTAATTCAAAGAAGAGCTATCTTAAAAAAGGCAAATTAAGAAATGCATTTTACTACACAGACCAAAACGTTATTTAATTAAATATCCAATAAACAGATTGCTACATTCCCATGCTGGGTTCCAACACCACGTTGTTTGATAAGGCACACCACTCTAAATGTCGTATTGTGCATCTGAGCTTGTTTTCAAAACTGCATCAAAGTGACTGCCACAATACAGCATGTCCTGACGTCACAGCTCTGCAGTTCCACTCCTCACCAGACACTGGAGAGCCTCTGTCAGGGTAGATTCTTCTGTCTTCAAAGTGCCTCTCCACATGAGAAATGCACCTGGGGTTTGCCAGTTCCCAGAGGATTTGCCTGACATCCATCCACCCATCCATCCACCCATCCATCCATCCATCCATCCATCCATCCATCCATTGATGCTATACTCGATATTAATCTTTTCTTCCAGCTACTAGTGAGGTATCCTGCAAAACTTTTCCCATCCCACAAGGCGCAGCTACCACTAGTACATCCCATCCAGGATGCTGCCTTTCAGTGAACCCACTCCTTGCTGAAATTCAAGTGGCTTTAAGTTATTTTTACAGTTATCACAAGAGTAATTTGATTTCTCTAGTCATCCAGAGGACCACAATGTGTATAAGGAGTCTAGATTGCCTAGCTGGCATTCATAAAATAGTAGCAGAACATACATAAGCTTATCCAAGAATGACTCCATCTCGGTTCATACAGAGGTTCTCAGGAGTGCTGATTCTGTCACCTTCTTTCATGAAATCTGCTGAACCAAAGGCACATATTACATAGCTATATCTTTCAACCATATATCATGAACATTTCTATTTCATGAGATAACAGTTTTCCTTTTAATTTAGCAGCATTTTGTATAGAACACACATTACACATTAATAGATGTCACTAGTTTTAAGTTCTGTGTATTGTACCAATCATTGCCAAATCAGCTCAGAAAAGGTACTTGGCTACACAGGCTGAAGAGTGTCAGAGGTGGCTGAGCCTCATCCTGGCTGCATCACTTACTCAGTTGCTACTTTCTGCAGCCTGAAGGACTCCAACTGTTTATTAACGCATATATGTAACCTCAGAACCAACGCCTGTGCTAACAGAAATTGGCATCACTCCACTGAAGTCAGCTGAATGTTTGTAACAAATGAACAGCTCCTCCACAGCAAGCAAAATTCTGCCTTCCTTTATGTATCATCCCACATGCCCATAGGATTTTGCCTTCGTGATTAAAAGAGAGTGACTCACAATAGTGGCTGCAGTGTCTTCCAAGGCAGTTCTGGCTGTGTTTGTTGTGCTCTACCCTCCTTCCAGCTGACCTTGTTTGTGTGGCCAAAAGTAAGAGAAGAAGCCCTTGGCTGATAATAACCATAATACTATTTCATAATACCATCACATGTTTATCCTTGGAATTCACAGCACTTCCAACATGCAGACTCAAACTAAATGAATTTGGTGTCAATGTCTTGTTCCTGGGACAGGAACAGTCAAAACATTTAATTCCTAAAGTCAGCAGCAGGTTCATAGAAGTTGGGAATAAATAGATTACATATACCATCTATTCACCTGAATACTGTGTAAAATTTTAAAAAGGGAATTGTCATGTGAATTTAATAGACAATACGGGACCTTACTGCTTCATACATAATTTAGTTTTAGAACTAAGAGAGCTTTCATGAACTCAAGTAAAAAGTCAAGTTTTCTCTTCCACTTTTAATTTAAAATCTCTCCAGGCTTGTAAGCCCACATGAGAGAAAAAATTAACGTCACTTCAGAATTCTCAAAAATAGCAGTTTATGCATTCAAATGTGTAAGTTTTTTTCCTAGGCTCAAAATGTTTTCATCATTTTTGATATATCTCCAAGTAAAAAAAAAAAAAAACAACTGAGGTATAGAAATGTGGCTTTTCATGTGTTTAATAAGGTGGGGGGTGGCAGTGAGCCTGTATACTAACATGAGAGAATCACTGTTTAAACCCCTGACAACAGATGCACTGCAGCTCTCATTTATCTTGGATTTGCACTGAAAATAATTACTCTTGATAGCTCCATCTTGTAAATTTGGATTACACTTAGGTGTATAATGAAATGTCAGAATAAAGGGGACCCAGTATCACCTTGTGCAGCTTCCCTGTTCTCCCCTGAGTCTGCCCACCATCCAGACAGGCAGGCAGGTACTGCAGCACAGCTCCGAGTGCTGAGGAAAATGCTTTTTCTACCTGGGAAGGAAAGGTACAATGGCCTTTTGCATTAAGTGCCTTTTTCTCTAGTTAGTAATCTGCTTTTCACCTAAATATAAGCTGTGAGTAGCCTAGGTATGAGATGCCTGGTTTGGTGTTGAAGCATGCCATTCCCATGAGACTGCTTTTTTCTTCAAAGCCACAGTTCACATTTAAGCCAGGCAGTACCTGAAAATCCTGCTGTACCAACTACCCATACAGCCATGACAGTTACTGTAACAGGCTTTGTGCAGCTGAAGACAAACATAAAGATAAAAACTGCATCAGATAACAGAAAAAAATACACTACACAAGAGTATGCCCAGCATGATTATATTATAGTCAGAGCGATGTAACTGAATTAATTTCCAGGTCCTAGAAATGTGCTGGAGTCCCCACAGAGGTGTAAGAATTAAACAGGCTATAAGTGTATTGCAATTTTTGTCTTCAACCTTCAGGCCACTATGATCTGTGAAGGCTTCATCCTCCACGTATGAGCACAGTGATCATTCTGCCCTAGAGGTGCACTGCCAGGTACCACTTCAGCTCCACACCTTACCGTATCCAGGAGTATTGTATAGGAAACGTAGGTGTAAAATGTAAGGATGATTAGGACTACTGGGAACAGATTCCCACTCAGTCCCAGTCCCAGTTTTGTGCCTCTATCCTTTTGGTTTACCTGTCTAGCACATATTAAGAGTTAAGGAAAGAGTGCATAACAACAAGCCAGCCAGTGCTCATTCCCATAAAAGACTCTCAGGAATACATGCTTGTAGGGATCATACAATCCTAGGATAGTTCAAGTTGGAAAGTAACTCAGGCAGTCTCAGAAAGTAGGGCCAGCTTTGAGGTCAGACCATGTTGCTCAAGAGGCCTTAAAAACCCCCAAGGACGAAGACTACTCAACTCCAGCTCTGGAGGCTTCAGTGCAGAAAAGACATGGACCTGTTGGAGCAGGTCCAGAGGAGGGACACAGGAATGACCAGGGGAACAGGGAGCATATCACCTCTGCTATAACAGACTGAGAGATGGGTTTTTCAGCCAGGAGAAGAGAAGGTTCTGAGGAGAGTTTATTGCAGTTTTCCAGCACCTAAAGGGGGCTACAAGAAAGCTGGAGAGAGACTTTTTACAAGGGCATGCAGTGACAGGAAAAGGGGAAATGGCTTCAAACTGAAAGAGGTTTAGATTTAGAAAGGTTTTGATTAGATTTCAGGAATAAATTCTTTACTGTGATGATGGGTGAAAAGACTGCAACTGCTTGTCCAGAGAAATTGTGGATACCCCATTCCTTGAAGTATTCAAGGTGAGGCTGGATGGGGCTTTGTGCAATCTGGTCTAGTGGAAGGAGCTTCTGAACAAATTCAAACTCAAAAAGGAAGCCCCCAGAGGAAGCAAGGACATGTGCACATTGCCGACTCATGCACCTAAGAAAAAAGTTACAGAGTTCCTCAGTCTTTTCTAAGTCCTGGGAAACCACCTTCTGGAGAGGAGCCACATTTTCCCTGGTCTTCCTTTTATAACCCACATACCTATAGAAGGAGTTTTTTGTTTTGTTGCCCTTCATGTCCCCATCCAGATTTAATTCTATCAGGGTTTTACCTTACCAACCCCTATCCCTGGCTGCTTGGGCAATCTCACTGTATTCCTCTCAAGCTATCTATCCTTGCTTCCATCCTCTGTAGGCTTCCTTTTTGTGTCTGAGTTTGTCCAGGGGCTCCTTGTTCACCCACATAGGCCACCTGGCATTTTTGCCTGACTTCTTTTTTGGGATACACTGTTCTTGGTCTTGGAAGAGGCAATCCTAGAGTAACAACCAGTTTTCTTGGGCCCCTCTTCCCCCCAGGGCTTTATCCCACAGTATTCTACCTAGCAGATCCCTGGGGAGGCCAAGGTCAGCTCTCCTGACAAGCAGGGTAGCAAGCTTGCTGTGCTCCCTCCTCACTGACCTAAGCATCTTAAACTTCACTGTTTCATGGTCACTACAGCCAAGTTGGATTATGCTGTATTGGTTACTAGAAACATATACTGATGTCCTTCTGTGTGCTCAGTGTCTTCCTTTTATCTTTTATACCAAGACTTTATTAAACTCCCACTCAGTTACGGTACCTCTTAAGCGTGTCAGAATGTTTTTATTTTCTGCTGCAATATTTTCTTTGCAGTAGAAAATAAAAACAAGTCATTAGAATGGACATTAGTGGCAAACTAATTTTTAAGCCCATTTATATACCCATATCTCACAAGGGAGGTGAAGATGGTGTGTTCAGGAGTGCATTAATCATAAGAGATATATAAGAAACATGCACTGGAGGTTACCTAACTATGTCACATGTAGTGTCCATGAAGAGCACAACTTAATGAAGGCCTTGTTTAATTTTTGCTGTAGGTATCACGATGACTTTGCTGGGTATTCATTTAATAGGGTTCACAAAACTCACCACTGAAATGGTTACTGAATAGCAAATAAAATTTTCTCCATGAGTTCAACTTTACCCCATTATGCAATTAATACAGACGAGGCTATTCATACAAAAGGCACTTTTTTTCCCCTAGCCCTTGGTAATACATTGCTGTATTTCATGCAAACAAAAACATTTTCTTACTCAGGTGTTACATAAAATACCATAATACCCAAAAAGCATCATAATCCTGCAGCAGGTTTCACTGTGAATAAGTTTTAACACTCATAACTTCAGGAGGATTCTTTCATCCTTTGCACTTAAAAACATAAATATGGAAGACATTACATCAAAGATTTGTACTTTTGCAAGATGTTGGCTATTACTGGTTTGAGACCAAATATTACAGTTCTGCTATCTTCTCTCTGAGATACTCTTTTCTCACATATATTTCTTGGTCATAATAGGTTAATTACCTAATAGGATTTTTCCCTGTTAAGTAGCGACTTTGTCTCTTTGAGGTCAATGGAAAATGCAAGACATAAAATCTATTTGTTATTAATGTATTTCTTCCAGTCCACATAACCTGAATTTCTTTTTTCCCCAAAGTGAACAGAGCATTAGCATTTTCTTTATAAAATGATTCATTTATAACCCCAATATTCAACATCAACCACATTTGATCATTAAGTCCTCATGAAAGCATCTGCAACGCTATCTGGTTTTCAACTAAATTTCTACTGGGCATTAATAGAGTCAGGTTTCAAGGAAAAAGGAAAAAAAAATCATTCATGTAAAGATTCTCAGCTTGCTCTAGAGTTGCAAATTTCTAATTCGATCACACAGACTGTGCAAATGTATATACATATACACAGACATATGTATGCATGTATACTTATATGTAGATACAGTTTCTGTACAGGAAAGTGGCAACTTTTGGACTCTGAGCTTCTCATTTTACTTCATATTAGCTCCACTTTTAAAAATTTGAACACACTGGAGTTGCTCTTCTACTGTCTTGATATAACACTCTTCTTTCTTTTCCCAATCCTTTGTCTTGCTTCATCAGTCACATGCAATTTTTTCCACATCTTTTTCACAGCCATAATCCACATTCAAACTACGCTCTACAATAAAATGTAGAATGTCTGAAAGTCACCTTATTGGTGTCCTTTACATATGATTTAATGACTTGTGAAAACACTAGTAAATATCTTTAGTATTCCAAAGTAATATATCAAAACATTCAAAATAAGAATGCAATTCTCAACAGCAGACAGTCCCCTCAATGCTAAAGCTCACATTTTCTCACTTGGGTAAAGTTTTAAAAGTTATCAGAATGCCTCTAAGAAGAGCAGATGCTGCTATGCAACTACATGAACCATACCAGAAATGCATATTAAAAGTAACCCATAATTTTTTTTAAGGCTATTTTAATAGATATTAGCATATTTCATTAAAAAAAAAAAAACCTAGCTTGATGTAGAACAACAAATAAGCAATTGTGTGCTGCTCTCCAATACACTCATCATTTGGTCAGCCCACTTCAGGAAAATCAATCCGTGCAGTTTGCCTACAAACCGCATTATGCACTAAGTCACAGTTCAGAGGATTAATGCTCAGAAGGAAATAGAGGAAACACTCATGGATCAAAGAAAAACTGGGGGAAAAGTCATCCATTGAGAAATGGCAGTGCAACTTTCCCCTATGTTTGAATGTCCAGTTGCAGCCCTGACACGGTGCCATGCAGCAGGGAGGGAGCAGCCAGGAGAGCACCTAATGGCACATCGTACCCGGAGCAGAGATGGATCTTTACATGAAGAGCAAATATGCCTGTTTTTCATGGCTCCCTTACACCACCTTTGCAATAACTCCTTCCACACAGAGTTTGTGTTAACATTACCAAGGCAAGACTGTTATTCTAGTGAAGCAAGAAGCAAGATATGGCCTGCTCAAGCTGCAGGTTTAATACACTTTTTGCAGTGACACGGTATTCCCTAATACTGCCCCCAGATTTGTCATTTAAAGGGCCCTGCCAGTTTCAAGTGTTAGAATCGTGGCATCAATTGTACAATTAATCCCAACCATCCCACCTCTGAACTGTTTATAAACACACAAATTGGGCCAAATGCTTGTCACATTACCAATAATCTAAGGCTTGCAGATTTTAAGACTGTGAGGAACAACTACAAAATCATCACCTTGCATAGAACAGACAGTAGAAAATCAGTCCTAGACTGGACCCTCCAACAAATGGAGCTGGAGCTGCATAGGGCAGATCTACGTGTCCTGCCTTACAGCAGCTCGAAGGCTCTCTGCTTTACACTTACCTGGAGGGGAAAAAGTACAGCTGAGCACTCGTATGACACAAGGACATCTCGAGGATGCAGCACTGTCCATCCTTGGACCTCGGCTAACCTTTCATCTCTGCAGAGACCTTCCTATGCTGGAATCATCTTCAATGCTCATTTTAAGCCTGTTTTAGGGAAATGGTATAAGATGCACAGAGCGCATACCATCAAGACACTGATTCTTATTAATCCATTTTATAAGGAAGAAAATAGAAAATAAGCAAATCTGTGATTTTTATTGCCCAGTTACTCTTCTTACATGCCACTTACAGAAAATATTTAATAAATCTGCAGGCAATTTTCCTGACTAGGAATTGAGTAAAGAATGACTTATCCAGAAACATACTGCATTTTTTTAGTCTGATATGACAAGATTCCTAGGACCATGCTATGGCACGCTACCTTGCAGTAGGAATCAATCCATAAAATTCATTAGACTTCTGCTGATGAAGCAGTGGTAACTTCACAGTCTTTTTCCACACAAAAAAGGCAAAGATTTGAAATATTATTTAACACAATTTTTGAACAGCCTATTAAAGAGCTTTTGGACTAAAAACATACTTTCAGACCATGAAATTACTAATGTTTGCAATAGGGTAAAAAATTTATCTTGGCTCAAGTAGAAACACAATAACAAGTTGTCTTTGCCTTAAACAAAAGCACTACTCATGATGTTACAGCCTGCCTTATTGCAAAAAACACAGGTGATCTATATCTACCTGATGCACTGCATCTCAGTCACAGGTGATATTTCAGAGTTCACCTTTGAAACACTACCATACATTAAGAGAGAGCAAGATGGTGAAAATTGTTGAGTTAGGGCATGAGCACAAACACCAAATAGAAATAAAATCATCACCAAACTTTTGAGCAAACAAGTATAAAATTACAAAAATAAGGTGTCTAGGTATTCCACAGTAATCAATTCTACCCTTTTTACTGTTTTAATAGCTCTCTCAACTTTAGTAACATCATGCTGTTACAAATACACATGTTAATCTGCCAATATATTTCCGACTCTGTCAAAACCAACTGCAGAATTCCACACACAGCTGAGCAAGGCCAGGATATCATTACCTTCTATGAGGCATTGCAGCAATAGAAAAAGGTGTGTTTCAGATCTTTAGGGTTTTACGTTTGCTAATACACAATAATGAACATATACAGTATGGAACCAAAGCCAACACATCTGTGACAACAGCTACAAATCAAATTCAATACTGCTAATCATTCCTCTACTTATTTTTCAGTTCTGTCAGGCTGGAAAATACACATTTGACTGTATACAAATCTTATATGTATATTTTTATATAAACACATATATATTCACCTTATTTAGATAAAAACAAGGTATTAAAAAAAAATTCTACATCTTGTCTCCTAAAAACAATATGCTTAAAATAATAATGAGCTAGCTGGAAACACTAACAATCAGACAATAACTGAAGGGACTGTTTCATGGTTTCTACAGTTATTAAGTTGATTAACATCAATTATGATGGGTAGTACTAAATATGTTTGGTCATCTCAACACTTCAGATATTTAATCACCTGCACACTTATCTCTTGATATTTAAAGTTTTCTGAAAGCCACATTAATTTGTCACATTTCATCCAGTTCTATAAATAGCAGTTTGGTTTACTGTGAAATAATTAACACTAAATGGCAAAGCTCCTGTAACTGTCTCACCCACTAGCTCCTGCCAGCTGGGGCAGGGGCAGAAGGTGTGCACTGCTGTTAATTTGGAAGGGAACATGTGACACAACCTGACATGTCAAAGTGTGAAGAGATTTTTGCCACTTAGGTAAAAAATAATTAGTGTGTACTGTGTACTGTGTACTGTCAGTACTGTGTACTGTCAGTACTGTGTACTGTCAGTGTACTGACTGGGGGAAAGAAAAAAAAAAAAAATATATGAAGAGGACTTGGAGGGTGTTTTATTTCCACATCATTATATGCATAAGAGAAACAGAGCTATAGCCATTTTTAAATGTCTGTAAGAGTTTCCCCCTCCTCCTCCCTCTTCCCTTGCTGTTCAGAGATGTTGAGTAACAGACATTTCAGAGCGTGCATGGGGGAAGTAAACAAATGCATTGCTACTGTAGTTTCAGGGCAAGGAAACATTGATGTCACTCCTGTTATAATCACATTAGTAGCGTGTGTTAACGGTAATGTCACGTTTGATCAACTAGTCAGGTCAAAAGCCCTTTGGAATACAGTGTGAACAGAAGCACAAACCAAAATGGCAAGAGAATCACCTTCGGAACAGTTTCCTCCACGTACAGACCCCTGTTGCAAAGGTGAGCTTTCGGTCACCAATACTCAATGTCAAATCACCCCGAATCACAGGATTACATTTCTCAGTTGGATAGGTCCCCGTTCCCCTGCTTGAAACGTGAATTTGATTTTTCTCCTCTTCCCCACTGTGTACCCCACCCACACCCTGCGGCATCGGAATACATCCCGCCAGGGATAACGCACGCAGCTGGAGTTCGCTCCTATTCCTGACAGCTTGCCTGGCAAGGACAGAAACAGTTACAGCCCAAGTGTTTGGGACCATTTTTCTTTCATCAGGTCTTTTCCACTTTAAACACAATGTGGTCCTGTCTCTCCGCTAAAGCACAGGGCATTCAATACAACCAAACAGTAAGAGCAGAAATCGCCAACAACAAATTCTCTCAGGTGGGAAAACGGCTGGGCAGGATACATCGCCTCTTGTGTCCCAACACAGTCAGCACGTACATGTTCATCAATTGTGTACTTTTTATCAACATTTTCTGAAATTGCCCAGCTTGAGCATGTGGTAAACCATTGAGTGTTAACCCTTTTAGATAGAGTAGCACGTAGGAAATGCAGTGTCAGTGAGACCAGACACGGAGCGCTACCATCTCCAGAACTTCCCATACATATTTTTCTGTCTTCTCCCCCACTTCCATCGAACTGGCCCTAGAAAGGAGAAACTCATCCTGCTTCACATCCCCTACCCGAAGTCTGCCTGCTAGCATTGGCCGGATACCTGACATCCTCCCTTCATTTTTTGTAACTTCCCGATTTGCCGCTGGACTGATGAAGCATTGACTTTCGCCCATCCCCTGGGCTCACCTTTTAGGTCTGCCTGGCGGCGCAGCCACCGCCTGCATACCAATGTGGGGCCGCAAAGGCAGCGCGGCGGCCGCCCTCCGGCACCCGCTCCCGCGCCCGGCCGCTCCCGCGGGCGCGCTGCCTTTTACGCGTTGTCACCTCGGAAAAATTAAAGCGGGGGGACACGGGGACGGGGGCAGGCACGATTTATCCCGGCCAGCAGGACGGGTACTGCTTGTCCCCAAGGGACACGCATGCCGGCGTGCAGCGGGCGCTCAGGCACGCACATCCACGGGTGTGTGTGTACGCGGCGTGTGTATGGGGCGCCTGTGCCACATCCATGTGCGTGCGTGTGCGAGTGTGTGTGTGTTTGTGTGCGAGGGGAGGGGAGCGGAGCGGGAGGGGAGCGCAGCGGGAGGGAGGGAGGCAGCCCCGCCGCACCCGCGCATCCCCTGCGCCGAGGAGAGCGGAGACTCACCGGGTCACCCTGGTCTCTGAAGGTCAAGCTCAGGTTGGTTTCTTGATCGCAGTTGTCCTCCGGGCTCTTTCGGCTCTGTCCTTCGCTCGCCTTTTCTTTTTTTTTTTTCCTCTTTTCTTTCCTTCCCCTTCTCTTCCTCTGCCTGGCCGCGGTGGTGGCGGCTCCCGCCCGGAGGGGCTCCTGCTGCCGCTCCCGGCCCCGCGGGGTGAATCCCGGCTCCTAAGCCCTGGCCCCGCGGCGCCGCTCAGATCCCATGGTCGCAATCCACATCGCGGCAGATGTACCACAGAATCACGTAGAGGATCAGCAGGATGGCGAAGATGAACAAAGCCACCAGGATAGCCTTGGTCACCGGAGAGATGAGGGACTGCATGTCACCCGCGGACCGCCGCCGAGGACAGACGACTCGAGAACTACACGGGGGCAGCGAGCGCGGACGGATCCCGCGTCCCCGCCGCCGCCCCC
>VZSE01003691.1:106269-180663 GCA_013398275.1 Promerops cafer | reverse complement strand
TGAAACTTCCCTGAAACTTCCCTGAAACTTCCCTGAAACTTCCCTTCCCTGAAACTTCCCTTCCCTTCCCTTCCCTGAAACTTCCCTTCCCTTCATCCTGCACACTCCTAGACAAACATTTTACAAATACCTTGGATTACAGATTTTTTATTTGCACTTAAACAAAATGTGTTCTTTTATTTAAAAAAATATGTGTCATATTTTTGGAATGAAAAATCTCTACTGAAAACCAAACCCAAGGTGAACTACTTAGGAAACATCTAGGAGCTGCCCAAAATCATCTTGAGTTCAGTGGAAGAGCTGGTGGAGAAGCTTTCTTTTGTTTCTCATGCATCTTTAGAGAATCCCTAGTGAGTTGAAAACTTGGATATTGGACATCAAAACTGAATCCTTTCAACTTTAAATCATTTTCTCTAGTGACCACAGAACTGTACTTTAGGACAAAGAGCTCCATTCACCCAACCACTAGATACACAGTTTTGCTGTGATGGAGATTGGCTCCAACAATCAAGCTGTCATTTGAAGAGCAGAAAGATGTCCTGAAAATAAATGATAGTCCATGTGCAGTGTGAAAGAAATCGATATGCCTAACAAAAGGCTCTATCCTGGGTCTGTTTGAAAGATGAGAAACAACGTACTATGCAGGGAGTGAAATGGTTTTGTCTTCTGTCTCTTGATAGAGAGGTTAGACGTGGTCACTGTTAAATGCTGTTATCCTTTAATGGCATTTGTATTTTCTTCCACAGATTTTTCTTTTTGCAGCAGTCGCATGTTTATGTTCAACTTGCTCCCCTGTTTCCGTGCCATAAGTCAAACTGGCCAGCTAAGAGAAATGAATCCCAAGCTTGCTTGAGGAGCAGGTTAATACCTTTGGTTTGATGGGTGCTGGCAATATCTTGTACCTTCCTCTCTGTGTAGCAGAGTGCTGTTGGTGTCCCCTCATCAGGGCCCACATTGCTTTGAGCATTTTTAATAAGAGATAGCAAAAGGCAGCCTGTGTTTGGAGTATAGGCAGTGGAAAGCCAAAATGTGTGTGCAGCAAATAAGGCATTGGGAAAAGTAGGTCAGGGCTGGTCATGACAGAACCACTTGTTTAAACAAATGTGCAGGATTACCAGGTTTTGAACAGATCAGTCCCGAGTGAAACATGTAACTCGGCTGGGAAGCTTTGTTTATCACAGCATCTCAGGAGCCTCTCAAAGCACCTATGTTTACTAGCAGATGCCCAGCCACTGAAAGGATGAGGCTTTAATGAAGTTTAGGAGGAGGAGGAGACTGCTACTAAACAGGAGACTGAATTTATTCAGAGCAAATAAAAATTTGGTTTAAGAATTATAATGAGTTCAGCTAATTCAACTTACTCACACTAGCAGAAATTTCTAACATTCCAATAACCTATTGTGAGACTGGGAGAAAATATTCTTTGGATGGTCCAAAGAAGCCTTTCAGATTCAAGTTTGACCCAAGTATAGCACTCAGAATGCCAGATCTGTCTTTAAGGATTTTATCATTTTTCCTCTTCATTGCTATAGGCTGCACTGTGCTGCAGTAGGGGTGTGTTTTCTAAAGAGATATTAAAAAATAAACCATATTGGGATACACAGTACAAGCACTGAGCACTTTTCCAAAAAGATAGGCAAAGAAGTCAAGAAAAGTGGATTTATGCTCCCTTCAAAGCACCATGCCTGATTATTGGGTGAAGAAAAGAAAGATAACAGTGCAGCATGATCAGTAACAGATGAGGATTTTGGCTGTGTAAATGTTGTTTACCTATCAAGATCACACTGTTTCCCTTCTGAGCCCAGAGCATGTGCACGGGCTGTCTTCTCAGACTCTCCTTTTCGAAGGGGCAGCTCAGCTTCTGGAGCATGGGTCAGATGCAAGCTGAGGAGATAAATCCAGAAGGTTCGTGTGCCTGCAGCCTCCTGAGAAGTAACATCCTGCCATTCCTCACCAGCGTTCTGTGAAAAAAGCACAGTTCACTGCACAGCAGAACTTATCACCCAGATTTTGACAAAGCTAGTCACAACAGCTTGGCACCTTTAATTGAACTTTATGGAAATCTTGGTAGTTAAGTTTGCCTGTCTTTTAACTGTGCTGTACTTAAAGGAAATACTGAATCATGGAGAAGTGAACATTCTCACCACTTCAAGGACATGGACACTGGAAAGCAGGAGGAGAATTAAGGGGGCATATAGTGGATTGTTGAGAATTTTCTGCTGGAAAAGATTTCCAAGGAAAAATATTCATCTCCTAAAAATAAGCTCTTGGTGGGAAAATTTCAGATTTGGAAAGAGCATATCAGTTTACACTGGAAAAATGGGCGAGTTGGCTCTGCCATGCCTAGCCAGGTGAATCTTACCAGCTGTGCTCTCTGCCTACAGGACTTTATCAGAGGCTCACTGTGGGGCATCAAAAGAGTTCAGTTCTGCACCATCTTGGCCCTTCTCTTGCTCACTTCTCTCTGGAATCTAGGCAAGCAGGGTAAGACTGCCGTAACCTACATTGCCACACTTGAAGTTTAAATCAGACCTACATTCATCTCTTTGTGTAACGTCACCTTATCTTGAAGTGTAGCTCAATAGGCAGAGCTGGAATGCATTAGAATTGGGTCCAGTTTCCTTCTCTGCCCTGGGCTCCATGGATAATGCTAAAGAAATCAAGTAGCCTGAAGACATAAAATAGGGATAATAATAACTCACTCCATTAGAGGTCAGGGTCTCAGGATAAGTACGGTAGAGGCTATGAGTAGCCATATATGACCAAGAATGGAGCATATCAAAGCACAGATTGGTATTGTCATTGGAAAGAGGAACAGATTCAAAGACAAGAGCTTGAAAACTGCCTGCCCATGCTGTAGTCATTAAAGTCATCCTGAAGGCAGGCAAGGGAAACTTAAAAATTAGATATGCTCCTGATGCTTTGGTTTTTTGTGCCTTCTGCATTTGAAACAAGCTGTGGAAGCCGTAAGGCACGAGAAGCAGTGTTCTTTGCCCAGTGTGACCAGAACAATCCTGCTCCACGTTGTCTGTGCCAAGAAGAAAAGGTCAGATCTGACCTGTGACCCCTCTCTAATGTCAGTGGCAGGTGCCCATGGGAAAAATTAAAAGCTTAAAAGATACTCCTTGTTGCAAACACTCCTCTGAGGAACTGTGCAGAGTGGAAGTGAGGGAGAAAGCTTCAGTGTTGGGGAAGACACCCTTCCTACATTGCAGCAGTCTGTAATACTAAGAGAAGATTTCTTTTTACATTGGTGAAGCAAATCTAGAGTAATGTGTAAAAGTAAAGCCTGCCAAATATTGAGGCCAAGTGATTTCAACACAGAAACGAAGTTGCAAGTTCTCATGTCTCATGGGCATTGTATATTTTTCATTTTAGCACAATGTGCTAAAANTTCTCATGTCTCATGGGCATTGTAGTGCACAATGTGCTAAATGATGGTTTTGGTACAATAGAGTACAGGTTTTAAAAAGTCTGAAAATGGAACAGACTTGCAGACTGTTTAAGTGTCTGCAGAAGATTTTGTTGCAAAATCTGGAACCAGACATTATATTCAAACACAAAATAGAAACGACCTTCCAGCATCATACCTCAGAAGTCATTAAATGGTCATATTTTTGTATCAAGGTTAAATTTAGGAGATAGGCTAAGCTTTACTGAAAGTGGCGGTTACAAATGTGTCCTGTTTGCCTTCATAAAAGATAAAACTAGCAAGATTTGATCACAGTTAAATTGATTAAATTAAGTTAATCATTTCTCTTAACCAAGGTGTAGAATCTAATAGGAAACAGATCAGACTCTTTCCTTCTGTATATCTCTGGACATTCTCTGCTAATTTCTGTTAATTCAGATAATATTCTTCATAATATAGTTTATGCTTTTCCAATTTTGTCAAAAACAGGAATTTATTTGGCAAAAGTATTGACATTTCTAAGTTACTGCACATAACAAACAAGTAGTATAATAGCCAATAGTCTTGAAAATATGCATTCAGCACTCTGTCCTTTGTTCATACAGTGTTTTACATAGGATTATTTTCATCCTTCCCCTTGTGTAGGAATTGGGAGAGCTTCTCCAAAACTTTGCAAGAATGTATATGTTAAGTGTGAGATCAAAACAAGAGTAGAAACTAGAATGGGAAAGCCACAGAAAATCAGGTTGCAAACACTTTGCCATTTTTGTTATGATTTATGCCCTTGTGTTTGCATGACAACATTTTCAGCTGAATCCTGCACCATTAATGTCAGTGAACTTCTAGCATTAACGGTCAATAACTTGCTAGAATGTTCTGATTTTTATAAATTGCCCTTAAATTCTTTATCTGCTTTTCTTCCCTGTTCTATAGCTATTTCTTTGTCAGTTTAGTTATTTTTGTTGAGACCAGTGATGCAGCCTTCAGCTACCTCCAAAGTTTGCAGCTTGATCTCAGTAATGTGTTAAGCCAATGAAAACCTAGTTGTGGAGGCAGGTTGCTGAGTAATAGTAGTTTTGAAAGCATGTAATAAGATTTCTAGTTGGATATAAATGAATTCTATCAAGAAAAGAGAGCTCTCGGCAGGGAAAAATACCCACATAGTACAGTACCAATAATTCCTAAGGGTGCCTCTGCTGGGTTGTTTTTTTCATTAATTTCTTCTTGTCTGAGAGCTCCACCTAATGGAATCGAAAGGAAGGTACCAACCTTTCAGATTTTCTGTTAAAATCCCTCTTTTACTTTCGTTCTGGTGTTTGCGTGTCGCCAGGATGGAGTGTGGGAGGAGGTGCATCCTTTGACTTTTGGAGTAAAGAACAATTAGTGAACTGAAATTTTTGTATTATATAATTTCCTTTTTTAGTAACGCAGGATTTGAACATACTGCAATTTCTATAAAGGCAACTTTAATATAGATAAACCAAAAGTCTCTGAATTTTTGCACTCAGTTTGCTTAGCTGCAAGATCTGTCATCTTGCACAATCAGGGCTTCTTACCTGTGCATACCACTACTGCATATCACTGCAGCACTTTTCAGGGGTGCAAAACAAGCAGCTTTCAAGATCAAGGTCCGAATCTGCAGAAAGGATAAATGAGACCATAGGACTACTCACATTCACACAAACTCAGGAGAGAATGCAATTTTTACTGCTCTGAAGTCTTTGGTGGAAAAGCATTCCCAAAGATGAAAATTCCACCATCACTATTACCCCTGTAAACATTCAGAAATAATGAATGACTGTCCCTTCCCTCTACCCTCACCAAAGTCACTTATAATCATAAAAATCATGAACCTACCTTTTATATTACATCGATTCCAGATTTTTTAATTTTTTATTGCTGCTGAAGGACTTCTTTGCAATAGCGAGGGGTAGATATTTCCCCTTTTTACAGTGAAAGCTGAGATCCTCACAGGAAGCAAGATCTTTTAGTATCCAAGACCTGAGGGACATGATGTAGAACCTCATTAAACCTGCAGCCTATAAAAACCAAGAGAGTTGTGTGTAATATTTTTAATATCTTAACCCCATTACTGACAAGGTGTTATTTTGCCTCAGCACAGAGAGTTAACCAAACAGAAGATGTAACAGGGCCAGCAAGAAAAGCAAAGCAACATGAATCCTTGAAAATGCAATGAGGATGCTGTTTGTTTAGGAATATGGCTTCCTGATACCTGTCAGACTAAGAACATTTTACTCCTCCAAGTCTAAGTATAAGCCAAAGGATGGTACATTAGAAAGAGGGCTGTGGGTGTCTAAGGAAAAAGAGATAAAAGGCCATCAGCAGACAGGAAGTTTCTACTGATGTAGAAAGAGAGCAGCTGAGTCAGATGCTGTGTATTCAAGGTTGCAATGAATGGCTGGAGGTCAGGTAAAGGGAAATACATCCAGACAATTGTGATGCTTTAAATACCATATCAGTATGCCAAGACTCATACAGTAGTGTTATTATTGTATTGATATTGTTACAAATATTGTATTATAAGCCATGGTAAACTGTCTCAATTCAAAAAGGGAAGAAGAACTCCAATAAAATCCCTGCGTGACTTGGTAGAAAAGGTAAGGAGGTCACACTATTGCAAATTTCAACTTATGAATGAAATTACTTGATTCTGAGGATGTACGAGAGGAAATAGACTGTGGAAAGTGGTAAACTCACCGTAGGAAGATGACTGGGCTGAAATCAAAGAAAACTGGGAAGTTGTATTTAAATTCTAATGAAAGTTACAACCGTACAGAAGTTATAGGGTGAAATGCAATTGCTGCTTCCTGGATGGAATGTGGTTGGCATGCATGAAACCTATTCCACAGTGACTCCTCACACATTCAGCCTGCAACCTTAAGCACATGTTGAGAGGGATGAAATGGAGGTTAGAGCATGGTGGAGACATCTCAGCCAGGCTCTGCTGTAATCCTTGCAGGGAGGGGAACTCGATGGTATCATGTATCCAATTCAGTGCATAGGACCTGCCAGCCAGGGGAGACTGGAGCAGATACATTGCTGCTGAACCAGAACTCTGGCAAAATCACTCTCCTCGGATGAACTTGGTTCATTATAACCTAATTGTAATATTAACACACACCTCCCAGGCGTGCCTGCCTCCAAGGTACGACCACCCATCACTGGGCATGTGCTGAATATTTTCCTGACCATAGAGCATGATGCCATGTGTTTGAGCCCCGTATGTGGAAGAGTTGGCCTTGCTGATCTGTCTGGGTCACTTCCAACTCAGAGTATTCTGTGATTCTGGGATTTAAGAGCAAAGTGAGAGAATTTTACACCAATCAGTAACAAAAGTATGCATGACTGGAGTCATTTAAGGTCCACCCAAAATTAAAAGAAATAGTGTGAAAGTTAAGAATGGGAAGATGTTACGGAAGACTCCATCATAATTTTTCAGATCAGCTGACAAGGTTGAACCTGTCTTCTCCTCCATAGGAACACCTTTTGGATAAGAATAAACTTACTCTATGTGTGCTGAATAGTTATCTCAAAATAGCTTTCATTGGTGATTACAGCTTGTCTGTCTATAGCTTTAAATTTGGTTTTTGCTGACTGAAATCTTCTAAACCTAGCTTTTCACAATTTTCTATTATCAGACTACTTACTGATAAAGTGTGTTATTCCATAAACTATTTAGTGTGTGTTCTTCAAGGGTGCTANAAAGGCAACTTTAATATAGATAAACCAAAAGTCTCTGAATTTTTGCACTCAGTTTGCTTAGCTGCAAGATCTGTCATCTTGCACAATCAGGGCTTCTTACCTGTGCATACCACTACTGCATATCACTGCAGCACTTTTCAGGGGTGCAAAACAAGCAGCTTTCAAGATCAAGGTCCGAATCTGCAGAAAGGATAAATGAGACCATAGGACTACTCACATTCACACAAACTCAGGAGAGAATGCAATTTTTACTGCTCTGAAGTCTTTGGTGGAAAAGCATTCCCAAAGATGAAAATTCCACCATCACTATTACCCCTGTAAACATTCAGAAATAATGAATGACTGTCCCTTCCCTCTACCCTCACCAAAGTCACTTATAATCATAAAAATCATGAACCTACCTTTTATATTACATCGATTCCAGATTTTTTAATTTTTTATTGCTGCTGAAGGACTTCTTTGCAATAGCGAGGGGTAGATATTTCCCCTTTTTACAGTGAAAGCTGAGATCCTCACAGGAAGCAAGATCTTTTAGTATCCAAGACCTGAGGGACATGATGTAGAACCTCATTAAACCTGCAGCCTATAAAAACCAAGAGAGTTGTGTGTAATATTTTTAATATCTTAACCCCATTACTGACAAGGTGTTATTTTGCCTCAGCACAGAGAGTTAACCAAACAGAAGATGTAACAGGGCCAGCAAGAAAAGCAAAGCAACATGAATCCTTGAAAATGCAATGAGGATGCTGTTTGTTTAGGAATATGGCTTCCTGATACCTGTCAGACTAAGAACATTTTACTCCTCCAAGTCTAAGTATAAGCCAAAGGATGGTACATTAGAAAGAGGGCTGTGGGTGTCTAAGGAAAAAGAGATAAAAGGCCATCAGCAGACAGGAAGTTTCTACTGATGTAGAAAGAGAGCAGCTGAGTCAGATGCTGTGTATTCAAGGTTGCAATGAATGGCTGGAGGTCAGGTAAAGGGAAATACATCCAGACAATTGTGATGCTTTAAATACCATATCAGTATGCCAGGACTCATACAGTAGTGTTATTATTGTATTGATATTGTTACAAATATTGTATTATAAGCCATGGTAAACTGTCTCAATTCAAAAAGGGAAGAAGAACTCCAATAAAATCCCTGCGTGACTTGGTAGAAAAGGTAAGGAGGTCACACTATTGCAAATTTCAACTTATGAATGAAATTACTTGATTCTGAGGATGTACGAGAGGAAATAGACTGTGGAAAGTGGTAAACTCACCGTAGGAAGATGACTGGGCTGAAATCAAAGAAAACTGGGAAGTTGTATTTAAATTCTAATGAAAGTTACAACCGTACAGAAGTTATAGGGTGAAATGCAATTGCTGCTTCCTGGATGGAATGTGGTTGGCATGCATGAAACCTATTCCACAGTGACTCCTCACACATTCAGCCTGCAACCTTAAGCACATGTTGAGAGGGATGAAATGGAGGTTAGAGCATGGTGGAGACATCTCAGCCAGGCTCTGCTGTAATCCTTGCAGGGAGGGGAACTCGATGGTATCATGTATCCAATTCAGTGCATAGGACCTGCCAGCCAGGGGAGACTGGAGCAGATACATTGCTGCTGAACCAGAACTCTGGCAAAATCACTCTCCTCGGATGAACTTGGTTCATTATAACCTAATTGTAATATTAACACACACCTCCCAGGCGTGCCTGCCTCCAAGGTACGACCACCCATCACTGGGCATGTGCTGAATATTTTCCTGACCATAGAGCATGATGCCATGTGTTTGAGCCCCGTATGTGGAAGAGTTGGCCTTGCTGATCTGTCTGGGTCACTTCCAACTCAGAGTATTCTGTGATTCTGGGATTTAAGAGCAAAGTGAGAGAATTTTACACCAATCAGTAACAAAAGTATGCATGACTGGAGTCATTTAAGGTCCACCCAAAATTAAAAGAAATAGTGTGAAAGTTAAGAATGGGAAGATGTTACGGAAGACTCCATCATAATTTTTCAGATCAGCTGACAAGGTTGAACCTGTCTTCTCCTCCATAGGAACACCTTTTGGATAAGAATAAACTTACTCTATGTGTGCTGAATAGTTATCTCAAAATAGCTTTCATTGGTGATTACAGCTTGTCTGTCTATAGCTTTAAATTTGGTTTTTGCTGACTGAAATCTTCTAAACCTAGCTTTTCACAATTTTCTATTATCAGACTACTTACTGATAAAGTGTGTTATTCCATAAACTATTTAGTGTGTGTTCTTCAAGGGTGCTAGCAGTCATACTTGATAAAAGTGGGGAGATCCGGGAGGAGGTTCCTATTCCTAAATTTTTATGAAGTATTCAGCTCTGATAGGTTGTCAGAACATGTCCCTGAGCAAGTCAGCCAAACTGCCCTCCAATACAGCACACTGATCAATGGAGTCCCCCTAAGGGGACACTGGCACACTGGGCAGGCATGAGGGTCTCAGCTTTCCTGGGGCACCCACAGACCAAACAAACATAAGTGGTTCAAGGAAACTCCCCTTTTATGTGACATTCATGTACTTGCCCCACAGAATATATCATGCTGCCACTGCTGAAGTCAGAATAATGGTTGCAGGGACCACTGAGGTGATCCAGGTGGGTATTTCTACGTCCCTGTTAAATCTTGTGGTTTGTACCTGTGGATAAGTGCAAAAATAAGGCTTTGTTCTGAAGGCCTTCTTTGCATGTCACTGTGAATTTGTTCTGCTCTGGGAAACTCAGAAATGACACATATGGCCATGCTTACACTTTTAACGTGGTGAAGAAAAAACATGAGGGTGTGAGTCTCCCAGAACACCACTGCTCATGACTGCTTCTTGCCTCAGGCTGGAGCTAGGAAAGGCTGCTCCCAAAAAGCTGTGAGGAAGCAAAAGGCTTCAGGTACTACAAGCTTTCTTCTTGGCAAGGAGGCATAGCTGATTCCTAGAAATGAGCAAGCTGACACCTACTTCTAGCAATAGACAAATTTTAAGTAATCCTGTGCCTAAAGTCTATGTGACATCTCATGTTACAGTTGTGGTACATCCTGATTTGTCAAGTGGACACTCAAGACCGGTACTACAAATAATAATATTTCATTCAACAGTGTTTTCTATATTAAACAGGAACTGAAACATGCTGTGAAAAATGGAATGGTTTTTTAAATTAAACTTTGATTGTATTTATTCAGCTACGAGCCAACTTGGACTGTGATAGTCTAATTTCTGGATGATTTTATTCCTTATATATAGCAACAGTGACTGAGCTTCACCTCATTAACTTTATGTGTCTGCAGTCTTGTGACCATGTCTGATGCACATCTGAACTCCCTTTGCTATCAATGGAGGGAAATAAGCACTTTCTGGTGTACCATTCATTTCAGAAAGCAGCTTTAGATGAGGTGTGTCACTTTGTAGTAACAGCCTTTTCATTACATGATAAATGGAGTCTAGACAGCTAATTCAGATATATATGTCCAGCCTTGGTCTGATGAATCGTGCTCCTGATGCCTACACTAGACTGCCATATACATTTGGAAGAACAGCATGACTGTTTCAGGTACCTGAATTTAAACTGGGTATCACTGAGAAGCCATGGGTTAATGCAGTCTCTGCTTAGGAGGGGAAAAACAGTGAGAAGTCTGGAAAGAAGGGATGGTGAATAAAATTTGCTGAGATTTATTTCTCAGTTGTTCCACCACCCAACCCCATGACTTCTACTGTCAACAACAGCTGCTTCATGAGGCACCACGGTCAAGCTGACCCTTTTGCCCTGGCCTACAGGTTCCCCAAGATGCCATGAAGCTTTTATCCTGCCAGCTCTCTGGGGTTTCCCCTCAAGTGGAATGTGGAGAGAAGTTTTTGTGGGAAAGAGTGTGGTTGACTGCAGTATGATGCTGATTCAGTGCTCCAGCTGAAGTCCCATGGGACATATGTTAAAAATGGCAGATGATGCAGAACTCATTTCATGTGATTCCTGTCATAGCTAATACTTCAAAGTAGCTGATTTCTGCTATGTTATATGCCATGCTCTTCATGCATTTCCTCCTTCCCTCCTTTCCCCTGCCCCAGCTCCTGCTTGCCTCATCGTTTGCTTTTCCTCACTGTACTGTATCACTGCCTGGTCTATGCATCATTTATGTGGTGACTGTGTCTTTTGGGGCAGTGCTACAATAGAGCAACAACATCTGAAAAATGAGAATCAGCAGCAGTGCAAGATACAGTTTTATGGATCTCAAAGAAAATATTATATAATATGCACTGATCTTTTTACCTGCTTTTATTCTGCTAAGGATCTAAAATCAGTAAATGCTGCAACCGTTACTTAAGAAAGAGGAAATTAATACAAGTGTGAAGTCATCTGAGTTGTAAAGATCAGGCTCATTCTTTTATCTTTGCAAAAATTGTTTCATCCAGTGTTGATTGACATGAAAATTAGTTTAGCTGTACTGCTGCCTCTAAAGCTTCAGCTACGCTAGTAAGTTAAATATGCAGGGGATTGCTCTCTGGCAGGGGCCAACTGACCCCAAAAACCTGCACCTTTTGAGCTCACAGACACTGACAGCAGCATGGGTACTTGCACACAGTGTATTTGGACCCATCAATGGCCAAATTCTGCAAATTCTCTGGGCATCTGGTCAGGCTAAAACTGTGACCTGAAACGATTTTAAAGTTTAACACATTTCCAAGGTGTGTTTAGTGTGAACAGCCCACAGGTGGCCTCGATGTCCAGCCTGGTGTGACTGTCACCTGAGTGCTCTACTGCAGGGTCAGTTGGTAAAGGGGTACCTGGCAATAAGCAATCATGGGGAGAATAAAAGTGTGCATAAGCTGAATCCTGAAAGTGACTGTTACTGTTACTATTTTAATCTTTGTATTCAGCTCATGAGTTATGATGAATTCAAAATTTGTAATGGTTGAAACTTTATAAACAAGTGACACCTCAAACTGAAGAACAAATTGTGAGCATTTCTTTTGTAGTGATCAATTTTATAAAATTTTAAATCTTAAAAATCTAGTAAAGTAATAAAATTTATAAAGATATGGGAATATCTGCGAAAAACTATGAACAATTGGTAGGTTGTTCTGCCAATTATTTATGGAAATATGTATGCCATAAATATGGAACTATGTTTGGTATTATGTATCTACCTGGATGAATATTTTTTGCATTTTGTGATGAAACTCATTAAAAGTACATTACTGCAACACACTTCTGTTAAAATAATTTATTTTTTCTAAGTCAATAGCTCATAGGCTGATCTTTTTATTTCTTTAGGGAGTATCAACTGTGCCAAAAATTTTCTGCTCTGAGAAGTTAAATTATTTCCCTGGCTAAAATCCAGAGACAATATTTTTCTGTTTGAAATATGCAGGCAAATTGGTGAGATCTATGCACCACCCCTCTTTAACTGCACACTGTGAATATCTCTAGGGAGAGGTCCAAAGGCTTTTGTATGTGAAAGCAGGGAGAGGATAGTCCTACATACTATCCCATGAGGACTGAAGAAGTGATTTTGGAGCTATATGCTGTCTCTAACTGTCAAATTGCACTTATAATACATTTCAGAAGGTCACCAGTGAAAGAGTTCGAAGAAGGAAAAATGTAAACAAACCACAGTCAAAAATAAATAAATATGGATAAAACTGAGGATTCTCCTGCTTCCTGCCAAACTAAAAGTTGAAAAAAAAACCTTCCGTCTGGTCAAATGAAACATCTTTAATTTAGAAGAAAATATTTCATTTGTTTCTGTGACATTTCATAGGGGAACAAAGGGGGTTTTGTTAAAAACAGAAGTAAACATCAAAATCAGCAATTTAGGGCACTATATTGCATGCATCTTAACATTAACTGGAAAGCAGAAGTCATTGAATGAATCAGGTGATTTGCCCCTGTGGGGATTATTAAAATTCATAGGGTCTAACATTCTTTTCATGCTGGAGTGCAGGTTACTTTGAAGTTTCTTAATTTCAGACCCACTCCCATGTATTTCTTAACCAGAAGCAAATCTGTTCTTTGAGATGAACCTCTATGTTTCTGTAAAATTGATGTTTCTTTTTCTGCCAGTGTAGCACATTAGGAAACACCACTGAAGATGTCACTTTACTACCATCACCTTCAGAAGCATGTCTTCCACTGACTCTACTGATATCAAGGTAGGGTGTTGCTACAGAATACAATATTTTCCTGTGAAACCAAGATCTGTGCTGACTTAAATGGAAAATTTCCTGCTAATGAAGCATAGGATTAAGTAAGATGATGGTGTTTTTCACCTCAGTGAAAAGAGAAATGATGCATTTGCTTTCCTTAGCTCATCTTTTGTAAATAATTTGCTATACTGCAATGATATTTACTTTGGAAGTATAATTTAGTAGGCCAGAAATTGTGGAATGAAAATATTAGAGCCTAACAGTCTGATTTAGTTTGATTATATGACAGCAATTGGCTAAGTTCTTCCAACCCCCTGGACACAGCAGCAGTGCTTTTACTTAAACTTAGTCTTTAAAATAAAAAAACTAAGTCTGTCTAGTTTTGTAGGGATGTGATTTTAGTAGCTAGACAATTATTAGATATTATTCATATCATCATCTGAATCATTCTTAGCTTGAGGATAAGATTATGAGTTCATATTCTGTATTTGTGCTTGAAAATGATTTGTTAATATTTTATGTCTATTAATAGACCAATAAGAATTTCTGTACTATGCACTTGTGGTGTTCTTAGAAGAGGTTTCAGATTAGACATGGTGCAAATATTTTTCATTCCTGCCTGAATATTAAAGAGAACAGCAGAATTTGGGGAAAAGAAACCCAAACAAAACACTGATAGTGGATCGATCCTGCATGGTATATGGTCCTCTATTGCAGAAGCCTTCAAGAAGAGAATTTCATAGAGAAACTAATGAGATTTCACTAGTGGCTTTAATAGATTTGGGGAAAAGCCAACAGCAAACCTTGGTGGAAGACACAGAGAGGGGAGCCCAGGCAGCTTCATTCTGCCATCATGTCTCCCCCTGCTCCCAGCACCTGCTGGAGGTAGAACTTTTGATGTGCTTGTGAATCATAAACAGCATCTCTCAGACAGAGAAGGGAGAGCTCCAGAGCCCAGCTCCCCACTGAGATGCTGACCTGGGTGGCACATTTCCCAGGAGAAACAGAGCCCCTCTCCCTGCCAGGGGGACACTGCTCAGAGCAGCGCCTGCAGTAGAGTCGCTCTGGCTGCAGCAGCATCACTGCATAGAGCAGCTGCTGCATGTGTTGGTGGTAATCCAGCTCTGCAGAAGACTCTGGTCTTAACCAAACTATTTTTGCAATCTATGCACTGGGTCTAAATGGAAGATGGCTGTGGCTTGGCTGCAGTGGATGGCAACTGCCAACATAGCAGAGGGTTTCTGTGTTTCTGGGACTGTGTTTCAGGGTCACAGGTTTTCAGCTTCAGCCCAGCTGGGCATTCTAGTTTTAATGCAAAAGCACTTAGATTCAATTAGGCCAAACTATAGGAAATCATTAAGAGCTCAAAGATTTCTAAATTAGATCTAGCTGAAGGGTGAAATGTACATTTTCACATAGCAGGCACAGCGTCTGCCAGGGGAGGTCTGTCAGGGCCATTCCAGCTCCCTGCTAGTAACTCCCTTCTGACAGAAGGAAAAGAACCTTAGCCAGCCTGAGGCATTATATAAAATCAAAAATAGGGTTAGAATGAAATTACAATTACAAAGTGCTAATTGAATCATGGGCACAGTGACTGCTGGAGCTAATTAGAAAGGGACAGGGATGTCTGTGTACCAGTCCCTCACTCAGGAAGGGAAATGTCCCAGTTCAGGTTCTTCGCATGACTTGATTTCCACTCAAAGCAGCTACTGGCAGACAGAGAGCTGTTTGGCTAATACAGTTTCCCATCTTGGCATCTTAACACAAAACACTTCAAGGAGGCAAGGGCTTAACCACATGCACTATTCTCCCATGACAGATTATTCAGTTTAAAACTCTGATTTACTGCAATTTAGTGCCAGGTGAATGAGAACTGTCCTGCAATCATACATAGGCATGTCAAAGCTTGAATACTTCTAAGAAAAAAAAAACACAAAGCGAAAACTTGTTGGCCAACAAAATTAAATAATGTTGTCAGTTATATCTAGTATGAAGAATTAAGTTTTCCATCTTTGTTTTAAACATTTATTAGGTATTAATTCTGTTCCATATAGTGTAGTATACCTTGAACAACAAAATAAAAAGCACTACAAAACTCATTTTTACCTTTTTGAAGCTTATTGTGCTTTTATGCTTCTTATAATGTAGATATTGTAAAAGATAATCATATGCTATTATGGATGATTTATTCATACTTGTTCTTTAAAAAGTGAAAAAATGGTTGTGTTATTGCAATTTTTGGCTTTTTTCGCTATTCTTCTACATTTGTCATTTTATCATGAAGTAGAGCAGACAAAGCCACTTGTTAAATAACAGCACCTCTATCTTCTAAAAGCAGGAAATGGGAGAACAACTTGCATTAGAAGGCTGGGTACTAAGGAAAAAATAAATCACAACACAACTTCACCCACTGTTACTCAGTGTGAAATAAAAGTTAGATCCTTTACCATTTCCTGGCTTCAGAAATATGTATACCTACCTAAGTATTATGTGTACTTAGGTACACACAAAACTGAAGCATGTGTTATGTCCCACTGCTTAAGACCTATAGAAATCAATGGATACTGATAATGACTTGGAAGGGGATGAAAGTGGGAGGAATTTTGCCCACTGATACCATTAACTCTTTGAGTTTTCCAGTTTAGTAATATGAAAAATGTTAGATAGAGCAGGAATAGACTACATACTTATTAACCATTTATACAATTTCTACCAATTAATTTGCTTCCAAGTATCACAGCTCAAGTAAGTGTTTTTAGTGTGTTAGCCATAATTATAATTGATTTTCATCTCCCCTTCTGTCAATCCTGCTTACAAAAAATAAAGGAACTTGCTGTTTTCTTCATGTTGAAGTTATGTGAGTGGAGATTGCTGCTAAAAGGGGTGCTAGGAATTCATGAGAGGGAAGACAAAATGACAGAATGACATTGATATTTTTGCAAACTCAGGTTTTACTTCCATTGGTACTTGTAAATATCAAATATGTATAAATTGTTAAGTCAATATTGTAGAGAAAAAACACTGTGCAGCTCAAAGAAAAATGAGAACAGCTGCTATGATTGTCCAATTTAACACAGCACCAGCGTATCACAGCTCTTCCCAGAAGAGTATGATATCATGATGCAATGATGATGTCAGAGACATAAGCAGAATGAAGTCTTCCAGATATTTGTCTTTAACAGCACCGAGGAGCCAAGCCACAGACTGAACTGTGACTTAGGAGCTGAATAGAGTTTAAAGACTGTTCCTAACCCAAAGAATTTAGGAAATGTATATGGTAGAGGAGATACAGCAAGGCTATTATACTCAAATACACCCTTTTAAGTGATGCCCTGTGAGACTGGTATGTGTAAGACACAGTTTTTTGACCATGTTAGGCCAGAAAAAGATGGCAAAGGAACATACAAATCTGAGAAGATAGAGATGGTGTAAGGAACAGATGCTGCTTCCTGCAGGAGAAAGGAACCTAGTCTGCATATAGCTCCATGCCTGAAGAGCTGGTCCAAAATGCACAGGCCATTCTGAGTGCTTTGTACAAGAATTTTAGGAGTCTTTCTAAAAGAATAAAAATAAAGCACATTTTCTTTAGCAAGTTTATCTTGGGAAATTAAATAACGGTAGAGATCCAAGCAACATCAAAGTAGCTCAGCATAATTAGCTGCCCCGAGACCTTCAGAATTTATTTGCTTGCCTATCACAATTTCCAGAAAGATAGGAGAAAAAACAGACTTCTCTAGGCTGACACAAGGAATGCTAAGTAAAGGAAATGTTAGGCGGAAGTACAATTATGGACTTGATCATATTACTCCAAATATATATTGATTAAAAATATATAAAGTTAGAACAGGAGATCAAACCAGGCCAACAAAATGAAATAAAAAATTGCTAATTTCCTTATATGTTTGTGAGAGTTAAATATTTCCTTTCTGTCCTATCAGAGAAAAAAAAAGAAAATTAATTTTCTTAATTTATTTAATCACTACATTTACAAGTTAGGATTTTAAAGCTCATAATTTTTCTCACAAGCTGAACAAGGGATTTTTGATTTTATGGACCTAGTTCATTTTTATCCTGTCATAATCTCTTGCAAATTTATTTTCCTATAATTTTAATGTCACCTTATATACTCCAAGCAGTGTGCTCAGTAGCTGTAGCAAGATCTGAAGCATTATCCTACAGGTGAAGAATTTTCCAGTTGGATTTTTAAGGGCAGATGAGGTTATCAATCTTGGACGAGGTTTTACTGAGCTCCCCTAGATGGCACTCTGTATGGGCACAATTAAAACTGCTGCAGTAAATCTTTCTCCACCTCAGCTTTATGTATTTTGCTAACCAATTACTCCAAAGTCATTGTAAAGTGAGGGTGAAAATACAATTTCCATCTTCAGAAGCGATAAGAGATAAAGCCAAGGGGGGAAAAGTAATATTCACAGTGCTTTTCACATCAAATCGGGTTGGAAAGTTCTTCTTCTAAGATCATAATCATATCATCACTCATTATTCTTTTTTTTTTTTTAATCTTTATTTATTTACTTCTATATAGCATCTTGCCACTGGCATAACTACTTCATGTATGGATCTGGTTTTTTGCACCTCACAAGCTGGAAGAAAGCAACTCACTAACAGAAATTTCATGCCACTATTGTGTGCCTTCTTTTTTTTTGGAACGATAATATTCACAGAGAGGGATGCTTGATTTCTTGTTTCTGACACTTCACCAGCTCCAGGAGGGATTTTTTCATCAGTAGTGAAAGTGCTAGATTTCTACAAATCCCCTCTTCTTCATTGTTCTACCATCTTCTGAATGCCTAGCTTGGTAGAGGCATGCCAGAGCAGCATACTTCCAGCCTAAAGGATTAAAAGAGGAAGTGTATTTTTGTGTTCAGCCCAAATTTTGAGCATAACCTGGAGGAATATGTGTGGGATTGCAGATGCATCCTCATGCCCACTTGGCTGTACCCCCTGGTGCCTGAGTACATACCCTGAATATGCTGGCTATTGGGGGACAGGTGGGCTGCAGGATGAAGTGCTGCCCTCAAAACCCTTGCTCATAAAAGTGTAGTCTGCAAAATCCTTTAAGAGCTTATAAAATGCAGCTTGATCATGATTAAAGGTTAGTAGCCAGACACAGCATGTAAAATTTCTAGGCTTACTTTCATTAGCATGTTCTGTGAAAACAAAACTGAGTGTTATGACTAGTGGCTGCTTTATCTTTTATTCAAAAGAGGACACAGCAATTGATGAGAAAAGGAAGCAAACAGAACTACCATTTCTGGGGAAAATCTAAACAAATCCTAATATGCAAATTACTTTCACCCAATGCCTTGCTGTGAACTAGAAAGAAACACAACAGAAGAGAAAGCAATACAGTCACAGATTCATCAATGCCAGAAGAGACCTTTAGGATCATCAAATCCAACCATCAACCTGGCACTACCACTGCACCACTAAACCACTAAACCATCACCCAGCACCAGACCCAGGCATCGCTTAAACACCTCCAGGGATGGTGACTGCACCACCTGCCTGGGCAACCTATTCCAATGCCTGTCTCAGCCCAATGCCATTTCCTCTGCTCCTCTCACTGCAGGCACAGTAGAACAGACATATTCTCTAGCCCTGTCATGAACCTTGTTGCCCTTCACTGGACACACTCCATCACCTCAGTGTCCTTTTTTACAGTGAGGGGCCCAGAACTGAATGCAGTATTTGAGGTGTGGCCTCACCAATGCTGAGTATACGGGGATGATCCCTTTCTTAGTCCTGCTGGCTACACTCCTGGTACAAATGTGAGTTTGTATCAGAAACAATTATTTGCCACAATCTTGAAAATAAAGGTGCTAGAAGGAGAATCCCGTTATGAAAGAGTGAACAGTGTAAGACAGTTTGAATTTTGAAGCCACTGTCAACAATTTTCCAAAACAAGAAAAAAATATTGCTGCCTCAAGGCCTGAGCAGAATCTCCAGGAGTCCAGAGAGCTGACACACATGTCTGAGATTGGGTTCATGATGGCAAGGTGCGAGACTCCTGGTCCTCTGACCAGAACTCTTCATTGTCCAGGGGACTGTTAGCTTTCGTGGGCTATTCTGGAATGGATTTTTCATAGTTGTTTGCATACAAAAAGGAAAAGTCTTTCTAATTTCTCAAGGAATTGCTAAATATCTTTTAAAAACTTTTCCACTTGCAGCTCCTGACACTTAGAACTACTAGGAATCATCAAAGGCTTTTGCCAAAATGGGGAAGGAATACAACAAAAGACAATAGGGTTTAAGGTACACAGTTAAACAAGCAGGGCCCTTGAAGTCAAAGAAATGGAAAAAAAAAAAAAAATCTAAACAAAACATGGATAATACTGTCATTCATCCTAGAATCCCTCCCAGATACAAAGGTTTGCCCTCAGCTCTTTGAGTCAGTAAACAGGCTGTCAGGATCAAGCCACTGAAAACAAAGACTAGTGCAATAATGTGTTTAAAATCACCTTGTGCATTGCACTTGATCAGCATATTTTTCTTCTTTATCACTTGCAGAAAGCCTGACTGCTGTCTCTTGAGAGGCAAATAATTTAGACTATGTCTAGGAGAGCTGCGATCTAAGATAAATAACTATCATGAGAGTGATAGAGTGACACATATGAGTCTTGGAGCCTCATGATGGCAGTCTGATTGCTAGTTTGGAATCTTGTATTATCTGTGCTAGCATAAGGACAAACTTCTATAAATATGTGGTAGAAAGGGTGCAATTTATTCTTCACATAATACCTGTTTCATGCTCTAGTGGAGCCAACTGAGTCACTGAAGTATCAGCACAGTGCTTTTTTTAGGACGTATTCTCACAGAATCTGAAATTGTGTATGTCTCTAATTATGTTACCATCAACATTTGTAAGTGAGTATTAGCACCCTGCTTCTTGCAAACTGCAGCTTAAACCCAAGTGCTAATATAAGGTGCTCTCAAAAATTCAGGCTGCAGAGGATTCAGGCTGGACTTTCCAAAACAGTGGGAAGAATTATCTCACTTGCTTCTTGCTTAAATGTGAAGAGTACAATCTCTGTCTTCCATGGGAATAATGTGATGGTGAATTCATTCTTGAAGCACCTACATCATGGAACACAGAAAGAGTCATGGAGAACAGATAGATCACACAAGCTGGGCTGAAATAATGACCAGTGAACAAGGCAAGAGGCTTCCCACAGAGCAGCATGCTGACAAAGGAAATAGCTGCTCAGGAAATGATTCCTTCCCTCCTGGGCACAGAGTGGTATACCAGGACCAGTGGGAAATACCCCAAACTTTTTTAAGACTTACATCACACTACAGATTCCCAAATGGTACAAGACAACATTTAACAGCTGCAAATTATGCAGACCCCAGTTTATCTTTACTTTTGAGACAGTAATTTTGTAATCTTGCCAAAATACCATTAACAATTTGATTAATGTTACTGTAAACCTCTGTTTGTACAACCTTGAAAAAGTAAAACGTGGAGTCTTCTATAAAGATCACCCTGATTAAAATGAACTTTTCAGTTGTGTTTACCCTGCAAATCCAAAACTGCATTTTCCCCTGCTGGAAAGATGCTCACAGCTTCGCACTGGAAAAGCTGGGCACTGTCTTGTGCTGCTCTATCAGTATTAATATAAGGTTATGAAGACTTGGAATACTTCTGAAGGAAAATTTGATAACCACACTGAAAATTTATTTAGCCAGCTCCCAAGCTTTATCATGTGCTTTCCCACAATGAGTGACTAAGGGTCCCTTTTCTGTCTTGTAGCAAGGACCAATGGGAATTACATTTCACAAAGAAGAAAAGAACCTCAGCTGTGGGTGTCACTGCAACAGGAGACATGTGTTATATACAGCTCTGTCCTGTTAATTGTGACATTAGAGATCCTGAACACCTTCATCTTGTTTTCATTGACAAGGGACTCAGAAGCACACCGTTTCTTTACTGCTTTTGCTGACTAATAGTATGCAAAGGAGTATCCTGCTTTGATATTCTTACAAGTGGCTCTATTGAACAGTAGAGAGGGAAGCATTCACATGGAGAACTTAGCATAATGCTCAGTGCTGCCTGTGCAGCTCTCCCAACAAGTCCCAACAAGCTTCAGAGAGAATAAAGCACTGTGGTGCCACAGATGCCAGTGTTCTAAGTACAAACATAAAATGAGCTTTGTCTACAGGGAGATGCAGGCAACTTCCTAACTCTGTGTGGAATCTGCAGATATTGTTTTGCTTTAGCTAGAAAGGCTTTAGTTGTCTTTCAAAGAAGTGTGAGTATGAGGTGACACCCTTCCTTCATGTCTTCTTGTAGTTGTTTCAGTTCGAAACCGGGCAGAAACACCAATTTGTGTTGTGGTTTAGGTTCGCTAATCACAGGTGCACTCACTAGGGTGCACTTACTCATTTTTTGCTGTAAGATGGGAGTAGGAGAAAAGGCAAAACAGGCTCAAAACTTAAAAGGGTATAAAGAGAGGTTTATTGACAGTAACTAAAGGAAGAAAAAATGAGAAAACAAACAAACAAACAAAACCCCCTCAGACTCTTCCCCTCCCCACAACCTTTTTCTTTCCCACTGTCAATGTAAAGAAAACAAAACTCTATATTTTCAGTCAGTTTACCACCCTTTAAAGTACTCTTTCATTAGTTCGCTTGGGGAGAGAAGTCCCTCTTCCAAATTGTCATGGAGACCTTCCACAAGAAAAAAAAAAGTTTTCTTGTGATTTTCAACTCTCACGAATGCCTGCAGAAACCTGCAGTCATGAAGTCCCTCTCATTTTCACACAGCCTTCCCACAGCTGTGTGTATGGGCCATGCCAGCTATGGGGTACCAGTTTAAAGGTGAACTATTCCAAAGCAAAGGTTCTCTGCATCTATTTTTAAGCTCATCTTCTTCATCGCTGGGAGCAGAAGTCATCTCCTTTGTCTCTGGGAGCACAGAATCCTCATCACTCTTCTCTTTCACTCTCTCCCTCTATTTGTCCAAAGTTCTCACAGAATTACATAGAGGCCTTTGCTAAGTGAAGAGCCACCTCCCCATAGTTCTTTCATGCGTTACAGGGAAAAGAAAGTCTTTCCCATAGCCTTGGCAAGAGGATTTCAGCCTCAAGATCAAGGCATCTCCTCATCCTCCTCCTCTAGAATTCATCCTCTTCGTCACTGACTCCGTATATCATGTTGTCTCTTTACATTCTGGCATTTTTGGTCCTTTCTCTCTCTCTCGGGAAGGGTCGGAGCACTGAGAGGGTTAAAATCTCGCCCAGGGCCTGCAGATGGCCGCCTGACCCCGGCGGGCTCCGGGAGCTGCGGCAGGAGCCAGGATCGGCCATGCTGGAGGAAGGGCCAGGATCTCAGCCGCTGGGACACCACGGGAGCAGGGCTGGGGCTGATGGAGTCTCTGCTCCTGCCCAGCACCCACGGGGCCAGGCCAGGGCCGGCTCCGCCGGGCCGCGCGGGCCGGGGCCGGGCTGAGATGTCAGCAATGGCAGCGGCCCGGTCTGTCTCTCTCTGCGCAGCCCCTGCCCCTTCCCGGGAACCGATGGAGGGAGAGGGGGCCCGGCCCTGCGGCAGGGCCGCCCTGTTTCCTCTTTCCCAGCCGGAAATCAAGAGAGCTTTTCCCGCGATTTTTTCGTTTTTAACATGGGTGTTTGCAGACGCGTATAAACCTTCTCACTGGTGTAACAAAGTGTCAATGTTCAAAGCTAATTACTGATTGGTTGTTTTTGTCAGACCTATAGGAAGTTGCTAAGAGCTTCCCCTGCACTACTTCCAAAAATGGGCAAAAAAACCACCACATTTCTATATCAGTCACTTGATATGGAGAGAGCTCAAGTCCAAATGTCCTCCTCACAGCACTTGTATCCCAGGAGTACCTCATGGCTTGTGAGATATGCTCCTGTGAGGCTCTCTAAAACTCTTTTGCTAAAGTTTATTTAAAATTTCACTGGATGAAATGAAGGCTCAGAGTAATGCAGAAGGCTGCACACTGCATCTGCAGGAAGCATGCTCTCTTCTGAACACAAGGAACTTTAATCATTTTATATGAGGTAAAAACCCACACGAAAATTTGAAAGGTGGCAATGAGAGTGTTAGTCTGAAAGGATAGCCTCCTGTATACTGATGAGAGTTTTGCAATGCAGGTTTTAAATGTTGGTTCAGCTTCCTTTGGTCTTCTTTAGACTCCCTCATACGTAAAGTTAGAGAAGGAATTAATAGCCAGTGTTTTGTCTTGTGAAGTTTTCAGCATATGACAAATGCTCCATTTCTGGTAGAAAGCATTTTTTCTTTTCCTTTTTGTTTGTCCCATACTTACTTTGCTTTCCTGGCATATGCTGAAAGGCCAGAACAGCTATTCTGCTTCACTTCCTGTGTCTGTGTCTGATTTCGCCAAACATCTGCAGATTTACCATGCCTCAGCTTCTCCCTGTAAAACAGTGTCTTGAGATATCATTAGCTGAAAAGTATGAAGAAAAGAATGAGGGTACAGGAAGTGTGGAGAGCTGGCAGGGTTGTATTTCTGGAAATTTTATTTCAAAACATTATTAAAAAACCTCTCAGTTTGTACAACTTATTGGTAGCCCAAAGGCATACTCAGGAAAAGGGAGGTTTTATTTATATGGAATGTTAACTGTAAGGCCAGGCAGAGAGGTATCATAGTGTATTCTTAAGAATGACAATGAAGGGATGGAGAAAGAAAGCACTGCTGATATGACAGAGTATTAAGTTATATTGTTTGCACTAGCCTAGGTATACTTTCTTCTTTCTGCTCTAATTAAATAATTCTTCAAAGTTCACCAGTATTCCAGCTGGAAGCAGGTGGGGTCTGTAACACTGGAAAAGTTAATTTTGGAAGAAGGAACTGTGAGTCTTTGGCATGAAGCCAGTTACAGTATGGAAAGCAGAGGCTGAATTATGGAGGAAGTGGTTTTTCTGCTGGTTTTGGCTGGGTTTTTTTTTTTGTTTGTTTGTTTTTAATTTAATCTCCAATGCGTAGACCTGGATCAGAGCAGCTACCACTCAAAAATCTCCCTTAAAAGATGAACAGAACTGTATATATTCTTTTGGATGTTTTCATCAGCTTCCCCAGTTTCTACTTTGCAACCTTATAATAAAATTTTACACTGGGTTAAATTTTGGCATGATTTGGAAGAAGATGAGCCAGGAATTAATGAAGAGGAAGATTCAACAACATGATCACCAGAAGCTCATACTACTACTGCTTGAAAAACTGAGGTAGGGAAAAAAGGAGAAAGGGAAACCTTGTGAGCAGAAGATACTTGCAATTCTTCATTTCTTTATAGATCTATTCGTTTTAACTTCAGTTCTTCAAAGAGATATTTTTATCACTTCTTATTGTTAGCAACACCAGTTGCTTCTGTGATTTCTTTACAGTCTAGTTATCAAAAAATTTGTGAAGTTGTTGAATATCAACTGTTACCTAGAGCCAAGTTTTGCTTATAAAGCCAGTTAGATGAAAATGCCAGATTCAAAGGCTGAATACAGAAGAATTTGTATAATTGTAAGTTGAGCTCATCCAAAACAAATATTAGTAGAGCTGATCTTTTGTTTCCCCAACCAACAGAGGCATTCACCTCTGTTAAGCTCAGTCTTGCTACGTCTGCTACAGCTGCATAGTAAAAAAAAAAAAAAGCTCTTATAAAAAAAATCCAGCAAATAATTTCCTTGGGAATATGCATTCATTACAGTGATTGCATAGCACTCTGACTGTGTGTCCTTTTGCTCTTTACTTGCTCTCCAAGGAGTTGGGATTTGTGTAACCACGACATCCCAGCTAGCTCAGCAGCTAGTCTTTTATTACGGGTTCTGCTCTGCATCTGAGACGAGACTGCATGTCTTATTAAGCACTGGCCTTGTGATGCATGCTGGTAAAGTCATAATTTTTGTATTTATAAAAGAAAGAACAAATTATCTTTTCCATCTTTGCAACAAGATGTTGCTGTACAAAAGTCTAACTAGTTTCTTCCCTCCATCACTCTTCTTAAGTCTCACCTAAAAGGCCACTAAAGTGATTTGTTAAAGGCTCATTAACAGCTGTTCCCTTCCTGTGACTTTCCCTCATGGCTGTTGTGTGAAATAACTTTCTGTAAGAGAAAGGGAAATTAATCATGATTACTTTTCAATGCATCCTCACTCATCATACAAGCCATCAGTGTTTATCATGTAGGCCCTACAATCACCAGTGATGACAAATGCAAAGACAATGAAGTCATCACCTAATTTTGAGGCCCATTTACCTCTTTCGCTAAAGGAAAAATTACCCAGCTGGAAATAGAGGGATTTGTCATTTTATACATAAAACAGGCAATTGTAGCTGAAGTACAGCAGTCTTGGGAAACATAAACACAGGTTATTTGTTCCCCCTCATGATGTTCTAACACTTATGTGTAAGTAATACAAGGTAACAAGTGAACATTTCTGCATACCCAGTGTTGAAGCAAAAGTGTGTGCACAACTAGTGGTTTTCATCAGGATCTTAAATACTCAGTCTCTGCCTGTTCAGGTTGTTACAAATTGCTCTGTAAATAGTTGGGTTATGTGACCTCTGTACAATGGATGGTTGCTTTTTCCCCAACAGGATGTCTCTGTTATCTTCAACATTCTAAAGAGTGTTTCCTGATTAGAGATCTAACATTGACAGCTGTATCTTCCTGATAACATCAGCATGCTCTGGGGTCACTGAACAGGTCACACACACATTTTACGTAACATAGCTTACTAATAAAACTCACGTCTGTACTGCTTTTGGCAGCACCTTTTTTACTATATATTAATATATATTAACACATATTAATAGACATTAATATACTATTATTAAAAATATGCTAGTAGTGATCTCTTCAAGTTAGAGTTCAGAGGTAGCCATAAGTACATAGTGTGACCACAAAGTTAGGGGCTCTTCAAGATGTCCCTTGAAGAGATGTGGGAGAGAAGGAGTGACTCTGCCCCTACTCTGCCCCTCCACTTCCTGCTCTCTGAGAAAAGGTGCACTGGAAAGGAAACTGAAGCCACCCCTCCTGTCAGTGACTTGCCATGTCCTACCACGATGTCAAAAATCACCATCTGCATCTTCCCCTCCCGCTCAGACACATCACATGGCTCCACAAATGCCAGCCTCTATAGTGACCATAGGCCCCTTCCTTCCCCCACTGAGACCCAGAAGATGTGTGTTCATTTAAAAAGGAGATCAGTGAGTGGTTTATATGCAGGTGGCTCTCATGTGAGGGTTACTTTGCTTGGGACAGGGTGTTGTGCCACAGCTAACTGTCTTCCCATTGCTACAGCAGAGATTTGAAGTGCTGGTGGGTCAGCTCCTGAACAGCTGCAATTTGCAGCATGGATTTTTCTGGTTTGTAACCAAGATCTGTCATAGTTTTCAGGTTTGTAAAGGACAAGATGGGTTCAATGCACCAACTATATCCAACTGCAAGTTGCCTGATGAGAGAAAAGGACACGAGCAGCTCACTAATTTTTCTCTTAGGCTTCTGCATCCATTATGTCCCTTCCAGTCAGATGGAAACAAAATGAAACTTTGGAAGACTCAAGTGGTATTGAAAATAGAAGCAGGGTAGGAGCACTGCCCAGAGGAAAAATGATGGAAGCACCCCTGGAACAGGGAGGTGAAGAAAAGGAACTTTGCTCAGCTTGCTTTCTCCTTTCTGAGAGGCTTCAAGAAACTTCCTCAAGATTTACATCTATTGGACAAGTTATCCTTAACAGGAAAATAGAAGGACCCACTCCAGGAATTATGTCATACATTCCAGCTTCCTGGCAATAAATAATGGAAAAGTATCTGAATGAAGGTATCAGTCAACACATAGGTGTGTTTTCTTTCTTAAAGCCAGGAAGTCCAGTCTATGTTTTCTACTGCACTGCTGTCATGGTGTAACCGCAGTCACTAACAAAGTACCACACAGCCACTGGCTCTGTCCCCACCCCCAGTGGGATGGGGAGGAGAATTGGAAAAAGATGAAACCCATCAGCTTAAATAAGAACAATTTAATAATTTCAGTAAAATATAATTAATAATAATCATCATAGTAGTCGTAATGGAGAGAAAAGGAGAGAGAGGGAGAAATGAAACTGAAGAAAGACAAGTGATGCACAATACAATTGTCAGCACTCGCTGACTGATGCCCAGCCCATCCCTAAAAGGTGATCAGCCCCTCTTGCCCAACTCCCCCAGTTTATACACTGATGTTCTATGATATGGAATATCCCTTTGGCCAGTTTGGATTAGCTGTCCTTGCCATGCTCCCTCTTTGCCTCTGTACCTGCAGGGAGTATGCGAGCCTGAAAAGTCCTTGACTTAGACTAAGCACTACTGAGCAACAAAAATCCAAAACACAGCACTGTAACTTAAATTAATTTTGTCCCAGCCAAACCCAGGATGCCCGCTCTTGTGATTTGAAGCATCATGACTCCTTCAGAAATACTGGGAGGTTGTCTTTTAATTTCACTTGGCAGATCACAAACTTTATTATGAAATTTTTCTATTAAAATTGGCATTTTCCTTTTTTTTTTTTTTAAGTGAGTGTTTATTGAGTATAATTTCTAATTTTCCCCTGTTCATTCAACTCTGACAGTGATATGCCTTTTGGTCAATATCCACTTTCTAGTAGCTAATGAACTTCTACTTGCAAAGTTCAGATTTTATTGATTGGCTTTAATATGGTTATTTTCAAGAAAAAAAAATATAAACATTTCAACAAATATTTTTAATACAAAACTAAACATTCCAAAACCAAATCCAAATTAATCTCAGCGATCCTTATCACCATGTAATATTAATTAGTTGGTGGCCATTATTCTCATTTTTATCTGGACTCTGCACCCCTGCCTCATGTGCTTTTGCTCACCCTAGAAGCTTCTTGAGGTTATGTAGCTCTACAGTACAGTTATGGATGGGAGGGCTGCCAGTATCAGTGCAAAGAGGACACTCAGCAGTGCAGTAGTCCTGTAACAGAGCTACAGAGAAAATAAGAATATTAGCAGATCTCTCACAACTCTCTCCTTTCAGTATTGTGGAATTATGCATTAGGACAGTGTTAATCTGCAAGCATTCTATTTAAAAAAAAAAAAAAACCCTGAAGTCAAAAGAAAACACACAGAAAATCAGGTTTTAGAAGAGGAAGCTTTTAGAAGAAGATACATTTCTCTAAACAAAGCCCAAGATAAGATGTCCTGTATTTGCAAATAAATAGGAACAGAAAATAACCCACCAGAAGTAAACCCATTCTTGGTGAAAAACCTCCTTTAGGTCATCTTGTGAAGTCAGATCAGGTTTACTTTGATAAGGCATAGCAAGCCATTTTCAAGGTCAATAGCATCTTGTTGAATAGGACCCCTGATTGATGCCTACTGGTAGTTGGCAATATGATGTGAGGTGAAGGAATTCATAGTACCCATGGGAAATTTTAAAACAGTGTCAGCTTTCTCAGAAATGACATAGTATGCTTGTAGAAAAGTTAGAGGAGCAAACCTCTAAATCAATTACCCCTACTGACCACTGCAGCCAAACCAAGCCCATCAGAGGATCTTTGGAAAAAACCCAATCACCAACCACCCAACGAATCTTCAGGCTCTACCTGTCCATCAATTTTAAGAAACCAACCTGTTTGGATCCTTTGAAAATGCTAGATAGATGTCACATGCCTGTGACATTATTCACATGAGTAGGAAAAAGTCTCCTGTCTCCAGGATCTTTATGGAGTACTTAAATGAGTAAGAACACATGTTATTTTAAAAACAAACACACAACATGAGGGTGGGGTACATGTAAACAAGGAGGATGAATAGAGAGTTATGACAAACTGGAGATGAGGATGAATCACTAAAAGTCATGTGATGGAAATGCAAATGACATAAGAAATATTTTGAAGCTTCCAGAAGAAGAAAGCAAAGAATGCTTATAATTATTTGCAGATTTCAAAGTAATTCATCAACATTTCTCTCTCCTCTGCTGTTTTTGAAGCAATCAATCCTTGCCAAGAACGAGTGGAGCGGCCCTTTTGTTAAAAAGTAATGATGGTAGCTGAGATCAGCTGTGGCTTCTTCCTAAAACAGTTTTAAGAAGATGCTAGTTTTCATCCCTGAGATGAGCAAAGCCTGAGGAAGTTCTTGATTATAAAATACATTATTTTCACAATACAAGGAGTTAATTCATACCCACTGGTCTGCTCAAGGGCTGGCTGATAGTTCTAGATTCTATACAGCTTTGTGTGGAGTCTAGAACAGATGTGACATGCTGTTTGCAAAAATAAAAAAATCTCTGTATATTTTTTTTGTCCTAAAATTTCAGCTCTTGGAATCATGTGATTAAGAACAGACCTTTTTGTTTTCTCAGTTACAACTCTTCATTGTCATGGTTTCAGAGAAATAGTTACAAACAGGAACCATGAATGTTAAGTATAGAATCTGATAAGACAAAGTACATTATTTTAACCAACTACTGTAGTTTTTAAATAATCCAGTATCATTTGATGATCAGTATGAGGTTTGGCCTAAGCAGCTCACTCTGGCTGACCTTGCTTAAGATGGGGGGTTGACGAGATGATTTCAAGAGATGCCTCCTCACTTCAATGACTCTGTAATTCTGTGTTTGCAATGTCAGATTTCATTATGATTGTAAAAGAGTTCATCTTATAAATAGCAAAAGGACCTGCTGTTTTCTGTTGCTATGTGCCAGTCATTTCCCAAATGTTTCTCCCGGTAGTAGTGAGTGTGTGAGTGCAATACCCTCACATACAAACACGTAAACAGATGGTCCTTGCTCTTATCTACTCTGTATGAATAATGACTCCGGTATGATAAAAAGTAGAACTAGAATTTCTTTTAAATACCCGTGTCAGAATGATAATTTGAGCCAATATGAAGCTGACATTTCATTAATTGTGTTAATTCAGGGACAAAGGTGAAAAGTATGAACGTGCCAATCTTATAATTCTCTCAAAAGCCTTTATTATGCACATCTGATGTGTCACATCTCCACCAAGGAGATAGGGAGATCTGAGAAATAAGCCTTCATATGCAGCCCCCCATCTCCCCCAGTGATCATGCCAGTCTGTGGATGTGGGAGAGTGGCGGTATTTCAGAAGACTTACGACGCTGGCACACACTGGCACCATTCCCAAACAGCCATGTGTGAACAAGTCTTGAGTACATCACCTACAGAGCCTGAGCATTGTAAACCTGAAACACAGTAAGAGATCAGTAGAATCAATTGCACTTTTGTTGTATAGAAAAGATAAATCATGGAGTACTACTTGCATTAAGGCAAGCAATAACACCTTGACATTTTTTTCAAAAGATATCTTTCATAGTATGTATTAAGTTGCTGAAGCCAGTTCCTTCAGAGCTCTAGTGAAACTCTAAACAATAGTCGAACATGTACCACTAGTTTTAGGGCAGCTCTTTCCAGCATTTACTTTCTGCTCTGAGCACTGCAGGACTAAGGAGAGTAGTCTACTTGCCTTTTATTAGTCAGATTTCAAGTATTTTACCAGGAAGACTCAAAATCTTTTTTTTTTTTTTTTAAGATAAAAGCGTGGAGAATTGTTTTGAATACAAATACCTCTATGAACTATGCTTGAGACTGTAACATACTTTTGGAGGACAGTGGAAAAGAAATCTTATTCATAGACAATTTTTTTAAAAAATTTTTTTTTCATTAAAAGCTGTTACAATATGTTAAATATACTGACTGCACAGTAAAGAAATCCTGCAGGAGAGAGAACAATAAATCCAATTACCAAAGAATTGGGGTTCAGAATCCATAGGTATCATAACAAAAGCCAAGTTCCTACACAATATTGTGAGAGAAAAGAATACATTAATTGAAGTTGTTTTCTTTTACCCTATTTTTATGGAAATCCTAGGCTATTACAAAACTAATCGTATTTGTAAAACAACAGTGTCAAGAGCACACTAATGAATCATCACCCCGCCTCAACCAAAAATCTCAGGAATGGATGACTTGCAGGGAGGGGGAAGCAGTAGTCATGAAGCTGTGAAAATTATTTTGCACTTGCTGATCATCTTTAATGGATGTATTTTACCCCTTCTCTCATTTGAAATAAGGATGTTATTTCAAATTCTCAAGTTCAACTAAATAACACCACAGAAGGAAAGGTCACAATCTGAGAACAAATGTCAGTGTCTATCAGCATTTTCACTAGCAGTTCTCTTTATCTGAAAAGCTACCCAAACTGTTTCACGCAGCTGCTTGCACTAATAATTACTTGTCCTTGCTGTGTTAGCTTAAATGCTTACTGAAGTTGGCCACAAAAACCATATGTCTATGGCTAAACAAAACAGTCCTTAGCTTATGGACTGCTTGCAAATGAATGTGAATCTGAGACGTCAAGACTAACATTTCCTTATGTATTACACTGTGCACTGCTGAGCTTCAACATGGAGAGTATATAAAACTTACTTAGCTGGTACCTCAGTAGCAAGTCTGTGGCTGGAAATGCTACTTCTCTGAGCTGTCCAATAAACTTCTCATATTTAGCATGTGGAACAGCATCAACTTCATCTGGCTCTTCCAATACAAATCCAGCAAGGTGAATGCAGTGATCTCTTTGAAAACCATCATCTATCAAATGGTAGGTTGTTTAACTTGACACATTCTATCCATCTGTATGGAAAGTTTTGCACAATGACATCTTCCTAATTTTCCAATCATCTAGTGGGAGTGTTCATGCATTATCATTTTACTGAAAAACGGAGAAGTTATTCTAGCTGCAAGGCTAACTTTGTTCTCTAAACTGCTTAAACTCTTTTTGTGTGTCCTTTTGCCTTCAGAAAACAAAGCAGCGTAAATGAATAAGGACCACAACATTAAACAGAACAACATTCGTGTCTAGTTCAGTCATATTAATCAAGTGCTAACAATGCACTTGTAGTAATTTTTTACAAAATGCTTTCTCTTGTGTTTTGGGAACACATTCTAATTGCTGATACAAGCCAGGAAGGATGTCCCTGGCCTTCTTGGTCATCTAGGCACACTGCTGGCTCATGTCCAGCCAGCTGACAACATACACACACAGCTCCTTTTCTGCTGGGCAGCTTTCCAGCCACTCTTCCTCCTGCCTGTAGCACTGCCTGTGCTTGTTGTGACTCAGGTGAAGGACCCAGCACTTTGCCTCGCTGAACCTCACACCACAGGCCTTGACCCATGAATCCAGATCCCTCTGCAGAGCCTTCATACACTCCTGCAGATCCAACACTCCAGCCCAACTTGGTGTCATCTGCAAACTGACCGAGGGCACACTTGATCCCCTCATTCAGATCACTGATGAAGATGTGAAACAAGACTGACCCCAACACTGAGCCCTGGGGAACACCACTGGTGACAGTCTGCCAGCTGGATGGAACTCCAGTCATCACCACTCTCTGGGCCCAGCCATCCAGCCAGTTTTTATGAAGTGAACAGTGCACATGTCCAAGTCTAGTTTCTCCAGGAGAATCCTGTGGGAAATTATGTGAAAAGTTTTACTAAATTCCAGGCAGACAACATCTACAGCATTTCCTTCATCCACTGAGTCACTCTGCCATAGCAGAGATCGGGTTGGTCAAACAGGACATGCCTTTCCTAAACCCATTCCGGCTGGGCGTGATCCCTGGTTGTCCTTAATGTGCTCACAGTGGCACTCAAAATGATCTGCTCCATGACCTTTCCCAGCATTGAGCTCTGGCTGATAGGTCTGTAGCTTCCTGAATCCTCCTTCTGCCCTTTCTTGTAGGTGGGGGTCACAGCTGCCAAGGTCCAGTCAACTGGAACCTCCCTGGTGTATCAGGACTGCAGGTAAATGATGGAAAGTGGCTCAGTGAGTTCTTGCACCAGATCCCTCAGTACCCTGTATCCAGTTGGTGACCACACAGACAATGAGGAACAGCAGATATATCGTGTCTTACTACTCCAGAAAGATTTTGAAAGCACCACAGAAGCGACATACAGGAAAAGATAAAAGATAAGAAAGTAAGTATACTTTTTTACTTTGCTTTCTTCCTTAACTAGTGAGCAAATGACATCCATTTTATTTTCTCTAGAATGAATTTTCTGCACAGGAATCAAAATTAACTCTAAAAGAAGATACCTACATTCTAACTGTAAAACCCTCTTTTTCAGGGCAGGCAGGAAGTGGGAAGATTTCCAGACATCTGTGAGTCATAGCATGCAAACAGAAGACAGATGGGCATACTTACTCGGGAGAAATTTTTTATAATTCAGTGTAACTATTGTTTTTGCTTTTTCCTTAATTACATTGACATGAGGTGAAAAGAATAACAGGTCCTAGGATGTTTGACTTGGATTTGCCCTATTTGTATAACTGTAACAGACAAATATTCCAGGATTCCGGAGGCTAGGACCAGATAAAGCCAGAGATGTAAACAGGCCCATGTTTAGGACTCCATTTCTATGAATCACATTCACAAAACCTTACATTGAAAAGGGGACTAGAAAAGCTTGGCCTCAGTGCTGTTAGTACTAAAAATCTGCTAAAACCCTGTCATTGTGGCTTTAAAATATATTTTTGGTACTGTGTTCCACTAGCCTCAACAGTATCAACCCACTAGAAAGCCATGCCTGCATAGAACAGCTGGAGGCCCAGGAATAAGGTTTAAATATTATGATTTTCCATGAGCTAAAAGGATCTGACCAGTTCAACTGCAGTGGAAATGGGTTGCTACTGACTAACCCTGCCCTAAGCACCAGGTTTTTGGCTTGCAAATGCTCCCAAGAACCTAGGCTGTTACTTAATATCCTATTATCTAAGAGCAGTATTTTTGTATTCTGCTCAGTGTGCTGCATGCTCCTCCCAGAAACACAAAACTAGCTTAGATCCAGTTTGAGAGAAGAAAGGCTGGAACATCCAAGGAAAAGTCCACTGGACAACAGATCCCCTTCCTCTCTTTTCAAGTCCACACCTAGACACAGATGTTTTAAGATTTTCTTTTAAACCCAATATCTAAGATGAAAAAAACCCAAACAAAAACCAAAGCCAAACTACCTATGATTTTTCTATGCTATCAGGTGGTAATAAATTCATTTGGTTATCTGGATGATGTGTGGGAACAATGAAAATAGGAAGCCTCTGGACTGCAGCTGTGCTGATCTTAAGCTCTCTTCAGAGACCATCTATTGCAGCAGAGCTAGAGATTTAAATAGTAAAGATTCTTCACAAAGCATAGGTGCTGTAGGAGCAAGAGTTTTGCCATACATAAATACTGCAGAAGAGAAATAAATAATACCTGCACCTTGGCAAACTTTCTGGGCTAGGCGTATTTATTTGGAGTTTGCTGAGTATTCAGTCTTAAATTGATGGCCTATGAATTCCTGTTATGTTTTTTTAGCCTCTATGAATAAATAAATCACAACCTATGAAAAGATTAGCAGTGTTTTCTCATTGTTGATGAGTCAGAATCCAGTCAATCAGTGTAATACTCCAGGTTTCTGCTGGTTAAAAGGCTCTCTAAGACTTAACTGATAGTTTAAAGTCTCAGTTTCACAATGGAGCAAATCTCCTTCTGAGGGGATGATAAGATAAACTGTAGTGTTTGGTATGGTGCAATTCAGCAGACATTTAGTCAGTACCAGCCAGGACTCAGAAAACAGTCAGTCTTGACTGAGGTTTTGAGGTTTTGCTTTGAAGTATTTTACCAAATCCAGAGGATGAAGAATTCCTGTGAGAACTCAGGTCCTCCACCCTGTCAGTAGAACATATACGCCACAGCTGCTTTATTGCTGAGTGAAGCTCTCTGGAGGAAGGGAAGAAATTTCAATCCTTGTTCAGTCAGAAAGTTCAGACCCCTCCACAGATGCAGCTGGGGGCTGTACACTGCCCTGCACAGCTGCATCTGGCCTAAGCAGGCAGCTGGGATCTGCCAGTGTAGCAGAAGCACAGAAAATACCGATGACTAACACTTGCCACTCACACCCTTGCATTACTTCCAGTTTGACTTAGACAAGACTGCCCTTTTCTGATATTATGTCTTGCCATACTCTCAGTCACTTCCAGAGGGTAATGTATTTGACATGTTGATTTTTGTTACTTAGCATTTGATCTTTTGACAAAAGTCAGCATTTGGTCCCCAGCAGGCAGTTTTAAGACAGCTGAAGTGCTGTCTAAGCAATCACAGAGGAGCTGGTTATATCACACAAAAGCCTTTTTGTGTCATGACTAATTTCAGATCCTCCCTGTTTCTTATGCAGATTCCAGCCTTATTCCCTGATGCACAGAGAATAAATTCTATGCCTGCATTTCCTTCTGGCTTCTCCTCTGGGACACAAACTTATTCAGACAAGCTCAGGAGGCAATAGAAAGACATCACCAACAGCACTGGCTACCCACCCTGCAGGACTTCTTTGCATTTCAGTGCATGACTGTCCCTGGCACTGTAGGGCTACAGGAGCTAACCTTCTTCCTATAACTGCACTCTAGGTCAATGGCCCTCTTTTTTCTTTCCCTTCCCCAAAAAAAGTGTCCTGCTACGTCAAACTCTAGATTGCACTCTCCTGCCCACACTGAGATTTTAGCTTTCTGTGGCTTTTGCATGTTCTGGCTTTGGTAGGAGAAGTGACACCTATGTCAGGTGAGTGAGTATCTCTGCAGCTCTGTTATCTACAGCGGTCCCGACTAACATCTACTGAAGGACATTCCTCTTCACAAGCGCAGCGGGGGTTGTTACAGAATTTTATATGGCCCTTGCACCTCTGTAGCCTCATACACGCAAATGTCTGATACTGGTAAGAAAAATCGAAGAGGAGTTAAAGGGAAAATATGATTACATGCCATATTTATAGGTTCATTTATTCACTAAATGAAATTAATGTACACACAGATGTCCTGTTCCCAGGAAGCCATACTCATTATGAAACAAAATTAAAATATTAATAATTAACATACTTTATTGTGTCAAATTTGGGGCAAAACAAGGCTACGAAGAGGAAATAAAAGACAAGTACATAGACCATACTGAAACAAAGACTTCACTTCCAGTTTAATTCTGATGGGACAGCTGTCTTGCAGCTTCTGCTGTTCTGAGTACATCTGGCAGATTTCTTCACTCACAGAGTACTGCTTTCAGAAGTAAAACTTATTTTGGTGACAGCTCATTACTCACATGTTTATTTAAATATTTTATGAAAGTGACATCAGGTGTGTCAAAAGGCACTCCTTATGACTGCTTCTGCAATTACAAAGCAAGTCTCCTAGATATTATTTTCTCTTTACTTGGGTAGATGAACTCCTTATGTAATAAACATGCCTTCAATTTCTGAGCATCTGAACTGTATTTACCTCAAAGGGCAGACATACTGCACAGCAGGACCATAACATATTATGATTCCCTGTCACCCTGATTATGGGATCTTCTGAAAAATCGTGTAACTATCTCCCATGCTTAACTTTTCTGGAGAGATGTATATCTGGGTCTTCACCTTACTCAATACAGAAATGGTGCAAAGAGGTACATCTGAAGACAAGGGGTGGGAATCACTCCAAGGTCCCCCTGGTAAATACACAGCTTGTGCAACTGTTGATGGAATTTTTTCATCTGTTTGAGAGGAAAGTACGTGTTTTCATGGCAATTCAGCTATCTTTCTGCTGTGCATATCTCTCTATCTCCCTGCTTTCCCAAAGACAGACAGAAGGAATAACAACATATAGCCTTGTAATTTGAAGAAATTAATACTGTTTTTTTCAGGAATACTGGAATGAAATCTTTTGCACTCCATCCATTACATATTTAATAGTAAGGGGGAAAAAGTGCTGAAGAACCCCAATGTTCTCTACCAGTGTTTTCCCTGGACTATTTCAGTTTCATCCTCTTGCCTTTGCTCTAAGTTTCCTCAGATTGCATCTCCATAACATAGCACCACTGTCAGTGACCTCTTCTGGTTCCCCGTTTCTAAAGAACAAAAGGTTGCCTTGGCTTTGCAGGTGACATGTCAGTTTTTCTTCTCAATACAACACAAGGGCTGGCTTCCTTCCCCAGAATCTCAAGGACCAAGCACCAGAGCCAAATCTGTCAGAGCCAAATCTGCCAGAGCCTTCTTCTAGAGCTCTGAAATCCAAATAAAAGCTGACGTTGAATTCTTCTTCCTGGTTTTCTCCTTGACAGCAGAGGCTAACTTCACTCAGCCAATAGCAGGAACACTCCCTCAGCCCTATCCTCTATACATCTGAGATGTATCCTAATACATCTGAGATGTATTTAAGCAACCAGTCAGCTGCTTTGAACAACACGTTAAAAGCAAAGAAAATGTTTTAAATTATTTGCAAAGTCTATAGAAATAATTAGTGAAGTATAACCAACATAAAAAATCACACTGAATATGACTGTGTACCAGAGAAAACAAAATCAAAATTATAGATATTCTAGCACAGAATTTATAAGAGAAATACAGAATCAATCCAGCCAAGCACTGTGGGACTTGCCTTTGAGCTAAAGATCTAAAAATGTTTGGTCTTTAAACAAAATATTTTGTGACCAACTGTTATTTGGGACCAGCTTTGTTAGTAAGATTCAAAACAATTCAAGAAGAAAGGTGCAATAGCCTGAGGCTGGAATTCAGTAATTTTTTTCTCACAGTTCCTTTCTCATACTGCATTTAGTCAAAAGATTACAAGTCCAGTGCAAGGAAAAAAAAAAAAAAAAAAGAAGCATAGAAATTTTCAGCTTCGGTTGCTCACAGCACAAACTATGCTGACCTTTTCCAGACAATTACATAAACCAGCAATGATAAGCAGTAGGGATCCCTATTAAAATACAACCCACAGCTTTTGTATGTGTGCATGCCTTCTTTTTGACCCATGGTTACTGGCTACACAAAAGAAGATTTTACGAAGAAAAAACAACAGATATGACAAATTCCAGCAGAAATCAACTTCCAAATATGAGCAGCAAGCATAATCACAGCTGAATCCATCATTTGCTTAATTCACCAGGGTTGGTCTGAGGCATTTTTTATCCTTCATATTCAACTCAAACTAGGCATGCCAGTAAAACCCCATTCATCTGATTCATGAGTCATAAGCATCTTTGTTCTGTGCGCTTTGCTGACTGTTTCCTCTCTCTGAGGGTGGAGAATGTGCTTTGTATAAAGTTTTCAACTTGTGTATAAGTCCTCTCTGGCAGAGTGCATGTGCCCTACCCAAAAGACCATTTTCCTTTACCCCATACTGCTGCAGCTGAAATTAGCTGAAAAATCTCAGGCAGGAAATCCCTTAACATGAACTATGGAGTTGTGCTTCCTATAGCTTCTATTGCTCATTCATTGTGCCTGCTGGAACTCCCAGTTCCTCTTTTCTCAGTCTTTGTAAAGAAATGGAAATAACTGAGCAGACCTTTGGTTGCTTGCATTTCAACATAAGGTGTAGGCAGTTGCATCTAACAAAGAAAGTAACTAAATCTAGCATCAATGTTGCCTTGTTGGATCCCCAATACAGTGATTGTGGTTGGGAAATAAGTTGTAGTGGGTTTTTGTTTGCAGAAGGCACCTTTCTATGGAAAAAGAACAGCAACCTTTCCTACACAGTTTGGAGGAGATCAGGTATCAGTTCATGGCTACTCCTCTTGACTTTTCCATCAAGAGCAGGCATTTCTCAGACATTCCCCAAACAACATTTGAGGATGGCAGCACAAACGAATGATCTTTTCTTCTTGAAAACAAGCTCAAAAACACAATCAGAAAAGCACTTATGGCAACATAAAAATGCATCCTCCTCTCAGGGGAAAAAAAAAAAAAAAAGTCCAACTTAAGCTTCTGCAGGAACATACTTCTGAGGATGTATAGTTAATTATTTTCTTCCACTCTTCCATTCTCTACTAAGGAATGTTTCTGAGCTCTAAAATAGCTCCACAAAAAATGAATGCTGTTGAAATAATGAAAGGTCTGCTAGCCAGATGCCTGAGAATTTGATCAAGTGATCAAGTGTTGATTTTTACCTTCCCATATGATAAACTAGAACACTTGAAAAAGTATGTAAAAACTTAAGGAATGTAAAATTACATTAATTAAACTTAAACAGTATTAGATTTTGTTTATATAGCAAATTAGTTGTGTGTATCAATCTCATCTTTTATACTTTAAAGTCCTTTATATCATTGTACAAATGCTTCACTGAAGACATGCTGAGTGCAGGGGAGAAGACAATATATATTATACTGTGAATTACACTGGCAATTAAACATACTTGGAAACTCACAGGAAACTTAAAGCATTGTATAAAAAAATTAAAATATATAAATTATTATTTGTAAATAAAGGCGAACAGGCATGTGCAAGAACAGCATAAACTTGACATTCAACTGTTGCCAAAACTGGTGTGCTGAGCTGATGTTTTTCCTAAATCCCATTGTGTTGAGTTTAAAAAGTTCACTGCAAAAGCACTGGGTGTGAACAGAACTTGTCAGGTCAGATGCATGTTTGTCCATTGCTTCACCCTCTTAATGCATCCTCTCCTGCTCAGCATTACTTCTGAAGCAGAAAATTTATTACTATAAGACAAATAGATATGCAAATCTTGATTTTCCTTCTCATTAGCCAGTTTTAAGATGTGAAACTAAGGCCAGTGAGTAGAGTTAATGCAGCAGAGAAAAATGCTGTGAAACCTGAAGGTGTTTAAAAATATTTTCAGCTGTGCATAAGACAGTAAAGAAGAGGTTCTTCTACCTCCTCCTCAGTGCTGTCTTCAGAAAGTGGGCTGGGAAGCTATTGTAGAAAATGGCTGTCAGAGCAGGGAGGAGACCTTTGTACAAAGTTAAGCCTCTGGAAATCAATGGGTCGTTGCTGCTGTGTCAGAGATTGTAAACATCGGCTTTTTCTGGCAGTATCAGTTTCGTGATGCCAAGTCCCCCCAGCATCAGAATGTAACACAGCTGAGGCTCAGTGTGTTGCATGCTCCTGCTCACACAGCCTCTGCAAAAATGTTGCAATAAAGCTTTGGTCAGTTTTTCAGCTGTGTTAATTTCAGCTGTGCAGCCTGAAACATATCCTTCCTGGTTCTGTATCCAGGAAGAGAGAAATTGTGTTTATGCTACCTGTGGTTTGTTCAAGTCATCCAATGCATCTGCATTGGCTGTATCCAAGGACAGCACCAAGCACATTTTATCTTGTTAAAAAAATCAGATCTAAATTTTGGAAGTTTCAAGGGTGTCAGTCCACATGTAGAGCTATGGAAAGAAATTAGAAGCAGAGATTCTGGTGTTTCAAGATAACAAACCAGGAATAGAAATCTCAGTTTGTAATCTCCCTATTTGCATCACTAAACAATCACTGCCATTGCTCAAAAACCTTTATACAAACCAAAAATAATTTTGTACATTCTGTACTCTAATATAGCAGTGGAGGTCTGTAGGACTGGGATACTTTAATTATAAAAAGACAGTTCATTCCCCACAACCACATTGCCTCACAGAATATTCATAGAAAGAGGCTAAGGGCACCTTTCTCTACCTTTCTGCAGTGTTCATTGAAACCACAGACCACAGATGTCCCCAGTGTGCCATTACATGGTAGTCTCCTATAGGAACCCAAGCTAACAGGATGCATGGATGGAAGGAAGGGTAAAAATATATATTTGGCACACAAAGCACAGATGTGAACACACAATTAGTTCTTACTAATAAGCAGGAAGAAAGTAATTATAGACTTCTGTAGTATTTTGAACCTTTAAAAAGATTCTCCCTAGCACACATATCAGTAGATGCTAACTAGAACTGGGGACCATCTATAATAAAATATATAATTATCATAGAAATGCCCTTTACAGATCTATAAACTGTACTGCCCTTCTGAGATATAATATATGATCAACTGATGCATTCCCCTTTCTTATCTGGTTTTGAAGTACTGAAGTCTGTCACTGCACTTAACACAGTGCAGGCTGAAGCATAGCAAACCATCCCAGTCATTAGGGTTTGGCAACAAATGAGATGCAACGTAGTCAGTAGCAATGGAAGACCTCATCAATACACATTTGTGCTTTTGATCCCTCCTCCACACCTGATATCACTATGTAGTTTTAGCTTCTTTTAAATCTTGGCAAGCATATAGCTTCAGATTTTACATTAGAAGGCTGCAGGGGAAGGGTCTGCAGTTAATCTCTCTCTCAACATGTTCTCCTCTCTGACTTCATAGCACCAGACATAGCTGGGGGTGCTTAACATTAAAGCTGTGGTGAATTCCTTTGCCGGCTCCTGTCTAGTGCTTTCAGCTGACAGCAAGGGCAAGTTTAATTGACTTTTCCTACTACCCAGACGCAAAAGAAAGAGACAAGGCAACAAAATGGAACAGTATGTGGGGAAAAGAAGGTAAAGCAATGATAAGAATAGCAAAGAATAATAACTGAGATTTTTAAACCTGGCAATAACAAGCCCCATAAGTAAAAATCTGGCTCCATAAGGACAAATAAGACGTCACTCAAATTCCCCACTCCACTCCTGGAAAAGAAAAGGCAAGAGGATTTGCTGTCATTTGTTTAAGCTTTCTGATAGCACTCTGGGCACTTAGGAAAACAGCAGCATAAAAATAAATGAGTCACAAAAATGGATGTGGGAATGACAAATGCATGAGCTATTTTTCTCAAGTGATGCTTTCTTTCCGTGTTTCTCACATTCTGTGGAGAAGTTATTCACAGCTAGTGTTCCCAAGGCAGGAAGAGTTATGCTAGCTTGTTTTATGAACTCGAATTTTATGTGTTCAAATGGAAAATGCTGTATCATTTGACTTAATGGCTTTTCTTAAATTACACAGGTAGGAAAAGGGGGTGTTCCAGCTGTGTGGTTTGTGTTTCACATACATACCAGTTTCCCATTTTGCCTTTTATTTTCTTTTTTTTTTTAATTTTGCAATGCAGTAAAATTTAGACAAGCAAGAATATTGTAATTTTACTTTGGAAAGCTACACTTTCTTTTTTTCTTTAGATAATAAGAGGAAAATATAAAAATACAGTTGTGAACGTTCTTGATAAGAGTTAAAGTGTAGATCTGCCTCCCCAGATCCCAGCATTAGCAACAAAACCACATATAAATATGTTTTTATTCATAAGATATTCTTTAAGGGAAAAATAGAAGAGAACTTGAAATATTTAGTCTTACTAAGTGCCTTTCTGTTATATATGCTTTTATTTTTCATGAAAAGGGAGAAAGGCAGAAGTGAAAGGGAAGAAAATAATTAGAGAATTGGAGGAAAAACTATAAAACTCTGTTGTATGGGGAAAATCCCCAACCTACAGTTTTACTCTTGACCTTCAACTAAATTTAAATCACTAGTTAAAAAAACAAAAAAAAAGCCCAAATACGAATCAGCTGATTCATTTCTGAAATATATTATCGCTCCTTGCAAGTTGAATCATGTAATAATTTTAATTGCTTTTGATTTCTTCTCAGCTGGACCAAAATATCAATATCAGCAACTCCTACTCTTTGCTTTCTCCACCCGATGAATATCTAGACTTCCCTATCTTCCCTATCACCACTGTGCTACAGACTGCAAGGGAAATGATACTAACAGCCCTTCTCTAGGAGCCAAACTCGGGAAACCAACTTATTTTCACCAACAAAGTGCACAAGAACAGCCATGTAGTTCTGTGTCATGATCTGAAAAAAAGCTCTCTGGGCTGAGGAGGGAACCTCATGAGCTGGCTGATCACCATCATGGAGCACAAAGACACAGAGTGTCTGCTCCTAAACAGATGACGAGATAAACCACAAGAAAGATCCTAAAGCAGGAAATACAGTCCAATGCTGAAAATTATTTTTTAAAGGAGAATTTTAAAGTTTTCAAAGGGAAATAAGAACTATGGTTTTCTAGCCATCTTTTCAAACACCCACCCCATTAGGGGGACATTTGACTATTCAGATTCATTTGTTCCTCAGACCATCCATGATTAGCAATATGTTTAGCTCTCTTGTGCGTGACATCAGATAGATTCTGGGTATTCCCATATTTAAAGCACTGCAAGCTTCTCACAGCCGTGATTTTGCATTCATGTTTATAACTATGTCTTTTCTAGATCAGTGTCTTCCTGTCTTCATGAACAGGCACCAAATTGAGCATCTTTCCCAACACATACATGACTTGAGTTTCTTTTGGTCACTGAGTCCATAGCCAGGCTATGCACTGACAAATACCACTTTCATTCAAACTGTGCTAGGGCTTGAAGCACAAATTTTAAAGCTTTAATCATAGAACGGTTTATACGAGAAGGAATCTTAAAGATCATCAAATTCTAACCTCTTGCCATGGTCAGGGACACCTTCTGCTAGATCAGGTTCTCCTAGACTACCCCTTGTCCTCTCACTACGCTCCCTGATAAAGAGTTCCTCCCCCTCTTTCCTATAGCCCCTTTAAGGCTAAGGGCAACAACTGTACCCTTCATAACATATGGGAGCAGCTGCAACACAGGACTAAAATAGTTTATTCCTGTCAGGCTGTAGATGGCTGAAGTTGCCAACAGCATTTGCCACAGCATCTTAATGAAGGCGATCTAAGCAAGGAATATAGAGATGGTTTTGTTTTATCAGTGGAGCTCAAAAGATTTTGCCCTGATGTGATGCATCTTGTGTGCATATACAAAAGTAATTATAAACAAAATGCCTCCACAAATGGCTGCTAAATTCTTGCCATGTTTGCCAGATCTGCTGGCCCCTTTCAAGAATTCAGCTACACCTTCATCATGTTTACGAAACTAAGCAGTCACATAACTCATCCTACGTAACAGAGGTGGAGATACAAAAGACAAAAAAACATAGAAGAATAATTAGCATTCATTTAACCTTAGTTTTCTTCTCTGTTTGAAATCAGTTTGTTTTTTTTTAACCCGAGCCATCAATACAGCACATAACCTGGGATTATCTCATTGGAAATTCCTAAATTCTGGTCACCTTAGAGTTCATGCAGTTGGTATCAAACTAAAAGCCTCTCAAAGGCCACTGGTGCAGGTGGCTTTAGCTGCATGGATCAGAGGCCATGAAGGAAAGAAAGCCCTAAAAAGCCCTGGTTACACAGTGCTACATCCCTGAGGCAAGAAGTGGAACACAGGCAGTGACATGTATGACTGCTTCCTTCCATTCTTACAGGAAAGATGTTTTAGGAAGCTTGGTTCTGAAACAATGAGACATGCAGACTTGAGTGTAAAAGGAAGATTTTTAAGAATAAGGGAAACTTCTCCCTTTTTTTACTGTCTAGACAATGTCAGTACTGGGAATACCACAAAAATTGCTCTGTTACTGAATATGAAGGCATTCCAACCCTGTTTTACTTCTTGTGAATATAATAGTTTATGACAATGAGCTATTTTTCCTTTGAGGAGAAAATGCAAATGGGAACAAAAGCCTTAAATAGGAAATATTTAGATAATATGGCAAATGGCAGCAGTACTTGAACAACTAAAACATATTCACATGTTCCTGTTTTATAGAATAAAACACCTCTAATATATGTCAGCAGTGCCAAAATCACATTCACTTAGACTTGGAAGGATGAAGCCCGATCAAACAGAATAAACTGAAAGTGGCACTTACCTGTTTAAGAACTACTTCAGTCAGTTTTCTCTTTCCTTTCTCTCTGAAGAGCAGAGACAAGCAGAACTTAGTATCAGGAGAAATAACATACAAAACTAGTATAAAGTTATCATCTTAAAATTTAATTATTTTGTCTTGAAACAAAGCAAAAGAAAAATTGGACATCAGAGGTTTTTCAAAAGGAACATTTCATTACTAAAAATGTCACTTTGCCAAAAAGAGAGGAAAGGTATTCCAGATTTTCTTTGCAGTAAGTCAAATATTTACATTAAATAAAAATGGCTTAAAATATGCAAAACAAATTTTCATGGTAAAATGAAGAGATAGAAGAAACAGGTTTCAAAAGATATGTAGTGAACCATGAAACCTGAATGTCAGCAGTTAAATACAAAGACAAGTTTATACAATTAGCATAAAATTGAAACATTATTAGAGGAATCAAGAGCTCCTATCAGCAAAATACCTACTTTATTTTCCTTGGAAAAATTTATACCATAGCCTGCCTTAAAATGCTTTATCTAAAAAAAAAAACCAAAACCAAACAACAACCAAAACAATCTTTTCACTATAATTTATAAGCCTGTGTAGAGGTCTATACCATCTACTGCTACAACCAGACTGCTTTCAGCATTTATACTAAACCAGGTATTTCTAGCTCACACTTTATGAAGAAAAACTGCCATAAATATCTCTCCAGACATCAAAAAGCTCAACTTACTAGAACTCAGTGAAGATACTGTAGTCTAACAAAACAGGAGTTAAATAAAAAACATGGTAAGGGTTGTTTTTGAAAGGGAGGCCTGACAAACAATTTCAGATAAAATACAATATTACTAGGAAAATCCTTTTAAGGGATATAAACTATTTCATTAATTACTAAACTGCATTTCCTCTTATGGAACTAATCTCTGATGGTATCCATGTCACAAAATAACAGTTACTTTATAAACAACTTTTTGCCTAATGTCTCTTCAAATGCAGATCAGCATGCAAAAAAATGACCTAAAAAAATCATATTTCCTTTTATGAACTGTTATGGAAAAGAGGTGTAATAGGCTTCAGACATAGAAAGGTATTTGGATAGTTACTGAAAGATAAAAACCAACAAAACAAAGTACAAAAATATGTGGGAAGAATCTGAAAAGGAAATAGTACCCAGCTGGTATTTTTAGTGGGAGAAATGGGCTGAGCCTTGAAGGAGATGGGCTCTCAGTTGCCATAGACCTTGGTGCCAAAGTACAAAAGCCAGGGCTGAAAGTCATGTAAGCACACTGCAAATATTGCTGCTACTGGAGGGAAAAACAGGTACCAACAGAAAGAGGACGTTTACTGCAGGAAAAGCTCAGGGTGGCAAAGATCAGGTAATTTACAGAAGTTGTTCAGAATCACCTACAGAAACTCCTTTCTGAAGCACTATTTTTTATCAAGCAGCTTGTTTTAGAGGAATCTAGTTTGCTTCCTTGGAAAGAAACACTTAGGCTGCAGTATCTTAATGTGTCTACTGTCCTGCAAGGCAGAGGGCATCAGAAAATAGAATCCAAGGGGGAGCCAGCAGAGATTCTGGAGCCTATTTGGACTCTTGCTTATTCTGAATATATATTTAGAATTGGGAATACTACTGTCACTTTTTAAAAAACATCTCCAAAAGCTAACCAAATAAAACCCAACAAAACTGATACAGTTTTTATAATTTGTGACCAAAGATCAAATACGGCTTAACTATGTTTTTAATAAATCCTTTATAGTCAATCCTTTAAAAAAAATCATAATTGTATTGACTGACTCTACCCTATTAGACTGTTTGTGGCCCTAAAACTTCACTTGCTGATAAACTATTACAGGAAACCTTGCTGGTGGAACTAGCCCCTTCTCACAGCTCAAGATGAAAACATTGGGACAAAATAAAGGGTTACATGTTTGACTTTAAGTTAAAAGTACATACAAATGTAAACATTTATATCCTTACAGCGAGAAGAAACCTAAAGATTAGAGCTCATACTTCAGTAGATGACATGACAGAAACCAGAGATGAAACCCTGCCCTTCAGTTTGATCTCCAAATAAGAAAAAACATGAAATACAAATACTCTTTTAATACATGCTGTTAGATGGAGCCACAGCATCAACACACCCAAACACACTCCTTGAATATGTGTTCTTAGCCTCAGCAATATTGCACCTGGAATACAGTCATTACAGAGTATTGCCAGATTCTGGTGAATTGTAAAAGCAAAAAAGGCAACATAATTTCTAGGGTTATTTTTGTGCTCATACCAATTTTATAGCACATAACAGAACACAAGGGTGAACCAAAACATAGTTTGCCAATCCTGCCCATCTCCTTTCTTTTTTCTTAGCGCTGTCTTTGTCCATCTGCTTTGCCATCCGTGGACAGTGCCTGTGGCCCTCAGATTGCAAAGGGTGTCCCTGGGGGACAGAGCAGTAAGGTTTTAACTGCACCATGAAGATCTGTTTTTTAGCAAATAAAAATCTATTTGTCTTTCCTTTGCTTCTTTGGACATCTGGAGAGCTATGATGTTTCTGTCAAGGTTGAAAACTCATAGGTGAAAGGGGAAAAAAAGTTAGGGTGAGGCAGTAAAAGAGCTATAAGGATCTTATTTCAGAAGAGGAATTGGGGGAAACTGAGAAGAAAGATCATTTACCTTCATAGCTCAGATAGAGCTCTTCAGCTGTGCACACCACAGATTTTATTCAGTTTGAACAGTTTCACCTAGGTTTACAACTTCCAGCCTTCATTGTGATGCTCTATAAGTCACATTTTGCTTCAGATCAAACCACAGACCATGCATGTCTTTTAAAGTTGCTGTTCTTTAGAAATAAGCCATAAGGCAACCTTTTCTCCTACCACAGCATCTTCAGATCAGAAAAATGCCCACGCTATCTGCAGAGACTTCCTGGTAGAGGCTATGGACAGTACAGAGAGAGTAAAAGACCTGCTAGGACAACCATTGCAGGCTGGGCAAGACAAAGATAGGTGCTATTAGAAGAAGTGGGTCTCAGATTATGACTATTACTCACACAATGGGAAAATCAGCCTTATTACTAAATGATTTTGATTTTTTTCAGATGAGTAGGTTTTACATGTGAAACAACAAAGTCTGGATTTTTTTTTTTAATCGAGTCCACACATGGAAGAGCTGGTAACAACAAATCAGGAAGCTCATTTTCACAAAATATCAGTGAAACTTTCAGATCATAAGATTAGTAAGATTGAAAAAAAATTACCAGATATTAACAAATATGGAAAATTTATTAGCCATAAAGTGGCTAGTGCCAGCTAGTTGGGCCCCTGCCTCAAGGATTGAACCAAGTGGAAAACACAGGCTCTAGTACAAAGTGCAGTTATTTAATGTCTGTTCTAACAGGAAGTTGCTTTTACTTCATCTGAAGAACGCAGCTTTGATGAACAGTAATTTTGGCAACAGGAAGCTACAGGGGCCTGTTCTGACATGGAAATATCCAAGAGATAACTAGGTTTTCTCTGTTAGCTCTGCAGTTCTTAGGCAGGAGGTATGTTTTGGTATGCTGTGATTAAAGAAGTGTGCAGTAGTCTAAGGAGAACCAATTCATGTTCTTTTTGGCAAGGGACCAACTTCTTAGGTGATTCTTAACAACAACCATAAACACTCCAATACAGGACATTCTTTGAGCAACATTAATAATTTCCTGTATATGTGTACATAGCATTAATGGCAAGACCCATATTGATGGATTACACAATGCATGTGCACATATTCAATCTTACCTTTTAGGCTTGGAGTCTGGCAAAAATGGGAGCTGCTAACCACAAAATAATGTTGACTTCAATACTACTCCTGCAAAACTCATATATTTTAATGAAAAAGCTTATCATTAATTTAAAACACAGCATAAGTGTTTTTATTAATACAGTTAAACTCTTTTATGCCTTAGAGTAAATCTAAACCTGATTAGAAACTGTCAAAAAAAACCCCAAACAACAAAAAAAAACCCAAAAACCCACCCATCAGTTTACGAACTGGTGACAATGATTTGACATTCCACTCTTCCAGATGGCAAGGTCCTACAAATGCTAAATAACAGGTATGGACCTCTCTGAGGAAAGTTTAGGTCTATGACTACTGAATCCAAGTCAGCTGCACATAACCAGCTACCTTCTAAATCAAACTGTGTGTCACTATACTGTTTATTATCCAGTCAATAACCAGTGCATACCCGGGAATTGAAGAACCAGGATTTGGGGGCAGTGTATTTTTCATATATGCCCCTCAACGCAGCTCAGCACAAGTGTCGAATACAAAACTCAACACTATTTTCCTCTGACTTAAGAAAAAGCAAGCCTGCCATGGGCAGCATTATTAGGTGTCCTGGTGTGTTTAATATTGGGTGACTTTTCCAGAGGAAAAGCAATGAAAGGGAGTGCATGGCTTAAGAGAGGGCAGCGGTACTTGAGCACCTGAACATTCATCTCTGCTATTAAAACCTGGGACCAGAGTTAAAGCCCCGTAGCCTCCTTTCTGAGCCCCCTTCGTTTCGCAGGCAGGCTGCGCGGCAGCGGTCAGGGCTGAGCAGCACGACGAAGTCATCATCTTCATCTCAGCCCATACTGAAAACGCAGCTGCCGGCATCAGCCGACGGGTTCCGGAGTTATCACGTCTACGCAGCTAAGAGGAGCCCCGGGGCGCGGCGGCCGGAGCGCGTTGGGGCGGTGCCGCGGCTCCAGGGCGGTGCCGCCCTTGCTGCCGCTGGAAGAGCTGCGGCGGTAGCGGCTATCGGGCAGCGGGTGGTGTGTGTTTGTGTGTGATTTTGTGCGGCGGGCAGCCATGCGGCGCTGGAGGCTCCTTCTCTTGCCGGTGCTCCTCGCCGTCCTGGTCTCCGTCAGAGGTGAGGAGGGGTAGGAGTTGAGGAGCGGTCCTGCTGCGGATCGGCGAGGGAGCGCTTCCCTGGCCTGAGCCCCTGCGGCCGGGGCCGAGCGCTGCCGCTCCGCACGGAGTCGGGGCAGCAGTGCAATCCCGGCAGGGAGCCGGGCGGGTCCGTGGCTGGCCGTGTCTGTCCACACCGGGGAAACAGCGCTCTCTCCCTCCAGCCTTTTTTTTTTCTTCTTTCTTCTTATTTAACTTCCTGGAAAAGTATTCCTGAGCTTTCTGCCCGCCTTCCGCACTGGAAACTGACTGGTTTGTCATCTGCGGTGAATACGTGGTCCTCGCCCCAGTAGGGCCCTTGGGTGCAGGGTGGTCCTCGAAGGGGGTTTCGGGTCCTGGGGAGCTCGGCTGGAGCGCAGCTTCCATTTTAGGAAAGAACGCGAAGTCACGGCAGTCCCGGGGCATCGGATAGTTACTCACTGGAAAGTCTGCCGTCACACGACAGCCTTTAAAAAATACTTATGGCAAAACCGCAGGGCGAAACACACTTCTGTGTTTTCTGAGACGCTTCTCGCTGCTTCAGTATGTATCAGGGACGATTTTCCTGAACCCTGATCAAAAAAGTCTATATGTAATAGCATGTTGGTATTTGGTAAAAAGAAGCATTTGGGGGTGGAAAAAGTAGCAAAGTCCCCAGTACGAAGTTTTTTTTTTTTTTTTTCCAGGAGAAGGACTGCTGAACTGGAATATGCAGTCCAAACTGTGACTTCCCATTTATATGACTTGTTTTTAAGACATTTCTTTCTTCTTTTATTATGTTAATAAGCATACTTGCTGCTATGCCTAGGTTTTTTGGGGTTTTTTTCAGGTACTTCATAAAAGCAACACCACAAATCTTAAATATCTACCTCTTCACTGTAAAAGAAAAAGAAAAATACATGTTCCTAACGTTATTGGAAGCTGTAGATAGTGCACACGTGATGCCACATAAGCAGTTTGATAGCAAGGGTGCTTGAATTCAGTTCTGCTATGGCCCTATTGTGGTCTTGATTTGCAGGTTAGAAAAGCCGAGCTCTTGGAAAAACAGTACAGAAACCACCTTTAAAACTGACAGATGACTCAGGCTGCTTACATTTATCATCCTACTACTTGTGTGGAAAATTTCCTACTCTGCTTCTGCAAGCAGTCCTCATGGTCATGGACAGCAAGATCTTTGCTGTGATGCTCTTAACATGTGGAAGTATTTGGGGCCACTGAGAAACAGTGTCTTCCTATACTTTTTGCCAAGAAGTGTGGAGATGAAAAGAGATGTCTGAATTGTGCTTTACTGGAGGGAAGGTGCACAATAACTGCCTCTAAGGGTTTTGTTTTGAATTCTGAGGAAAATGACACTACATTTTAAATAGATTGATTTTAGAAGGCTAGTTAATTTATATGAGTACTGGTTAATGTCAATAATGCAAACTGAGTAGATAGGCTATCATTAGTTTGGACACGTTTTCCTTAAACAAAATGTGTAAGAATTTGAGAACTGTGAAGAATGTCAGCCTGGAGAGGGTGGGGCCCTCCAGGGGAATTTCAGATTTGTGCTCGTGCAATCTTAAATGACAAAAGAAAAACCTGAATTACATGCTTTTGAAAAAATTTCACTGTTGGTGGGCTGTCTGTAGTCTAAATTTACAGAACTGCTCTAGAAAGTTAAGGATCTTGCTTTATCAGCAGTTCAGCTGTCATGCAACTGTGTGGAGTTGACTGTTTTCACTGGGACTGCCTGCTTTCATGATTCAAGCAGAAGAATCTGTGCTCTGGACTGATAACTTCTTATGGGATCATCCATTTTAGGCACAGGAGAGTTGTTAGTGTTAAATCAATATTCAACATATCAACAAGGATTTGAATGTATTACTAAGTAAGGATGAACTGTGTTATTTGAGCTTGCTTAGATAAAGAGCTCACAGTTTTAACCTCAAAGCTGCTGTTTGAGTGTTGCCTCGTATGCCAAGTATGAGCTCTGCCAGTCTGGCAAAGCTGGAATTTAGATACCAGTGGGGCTGTATCCACAGGAAGGTTGAATGTGATTTTTTATGTCACCAGTTTCTATAGGCAGTCTGACAACTTGCACTGACAACTCAACTGCGCTGAGGAGCACAATCTCTGTTTCTCTTCCTTTTTTTTTTTTTTTGTCTGGCGTCCATCAAGGCCTACACTGAGATGATTCAGCTTGCTAAATCAGCAAATGATTAATCTGCATTGAGTTTGCTCCGCGGAGCGTTTGATGGGTGCTCCTGCCAGCACAAGGGAGTGGCAGGGCCTAGCACGGGAGAGTGGAAATCAGGTGGGGACAGGGAGGAAAGGGCAGGAGACTTCCTCCTTTGGCTGGCTGTGAGATGTGAGACCAACTCAGCCATCTTACACCTGCAAAATCGGGCTAGCCCTGTGTCTAATTTGAGGCAAAAAAATGCATTAAGCAGCATGACTTCTGCACATGCTGTACATGTGTATGAAAACCACAGCAGATGAAGAATAAAAAAAAAAAAAAAAGCCTTGCATAATACTCCATGCAGGACTTGATGATCTTAGAGGTCTAAACCAAGCTCAGTGATTCTCTGTGATTTTGTGCATGATGAGCTGCAAGGAACTGCTGCATTCAGACACAAGGCTTAAAAGTCTCCCTTATCTACTGTAGAAAGATCAAGGCATGAAAAGCTGTCTGCTTACTGAGGACCTGGAGTTTGGGCTGGAATATATGGTTTAAGTATCTGTTACAAGAATAGGGTAGAGGTTGTTGATTGAAACACAGTTGCCAAAAGGATACTTGGAGGTGAGCAAAATACAGGCTGGAAAAGGAAGTACCCATGTTGAAAAATCAGTAGCCTGGGGTGAAGTGCAAGTGGAGATCCCTTCTTTCCAAGACCTCTGTAATTAGAGGGCCCTGAGCAAGGGAAGGAAACACTTGTGCTCCTGACTTCTTGCTGAGGCAAGTCAGTGTTGAGAGAGATGACTAGTTGAATGAAAGATGGTGAAATGATGCTGTCTGTAATCCAGGAGATGGAGCTTTCAGCTGGGACAGGGAGGTGCTGTAGGGATTCCTGGAGAGTGTGCTCTGATCTGTGGGCTCTGGAGTTGTTTTCCTTTTAAATCTGATTTTAAAAACCCGAATAAAACCAATAATAAGCCAACAAACCACCACATAGTTTTAATTTGAAAAATTTCAGTAGCAGTGCTAGAGTGCATACATGGCAGCCTGAACTTTAAAAATGCAGGACTTCTTCATCTTTCTATTTTCTCTAATGTGAAATAGCTAATAATTTTTTAATATGGTGTTATATAAAATGGCCACTGCACTGTTATATCAAAATGATGTCACAGCAACAGTCCTTAAGCTGTAACTGTTAGTTACAGTGATTTAACTTGGCAGGAGTTAAGTGTGACTCAGCTTACTGCCATCTAGCCAAGACCAATTTCAATATTTTCCTGATGTTACTCTGGTTCATATGAGTCGCCTTGCTTGAGGTTTTTGCGTGCTTTAACTCTTGTTGTCTTGAACTTCCCACTGCAGTGACCTCGTATTTCATCAGGTGTCAGATGTGTTAGAAAATGCAATGATACTAGTAGTCATTGGTTAAGATAATTTTGACAGGAGCACTCCACTTTGTTCTAGCCTTCTGCAAACAGCTTTTGCATGCCCTGGCACAGGAACACACTCTTTGCAGTCTAGTAAAGATGTTTTGAGTAAAACAGTCTCAACTCATGGGACTTAAATTAGCTTACTGTCAGTTAATGCAAACGTCTAATCATGGGTTTGAGAATTGAGAGGAAAAAAATTGATCCATCAAACCCTAGAGGCCCTCCCTCTTCCCTACTTCAGTTTTAAGCCCAAACAACCCTACCACTCTATATTAGCTTCCCTGGTTTTCACTGCAGGTTGTGCTCAGCCCATCTTCTGCTCCTTTGCTGGGGTGACATGCAGAGCAGGAAGGTTGTAGTGAGCTTAATGGTGTCTTTCTGCTGCTCCTTCATGCTGATCTTCCTCTGCTCCTCTTTGCTTTTCAGTGTCCTGCCCCCTATAAGAGTCACTTATGGTCCCTCAGGGCTGTCACTGTTCTGCTGTGGGTGGCCCTGGTGTGAGTGTCCACACTTCCTCAGGGGTGTCTTTGCCACAGTACCTCCAGGAGATCTCCTGGTGGAATGGAACCTCTACTGCCCAGAGCACATCTGCAGCCTCTCCAGTTCCCTCTCCAGTCTCCCTCTGAGTCTCTCAAACCATGTCTTCCTGTGTCTCCTGTCCCTGCTGGCTGGCCCTTTATGTGTGCTCCAGCAGGAATACTCTGTGCTCTTGAGACCAGTAGATTTGGTGTTGTTGGGGTTTAGGATTTTTCCTTTTGCTTCTTTCTCTCATGGAATTTTGTCCCATCTGTCACTAAGAAACCATGACTGATACTTAGGAGAGACGAAAAGTTTCCACAGGAAGGGTGCAGCTGGCCACTCTCTTAGCTGGGGGGATTTCTCTTGGAGGGGCAGATACTACGAGAATTGGGCTGGGGAAAGAAGGGGGGCTAGGGCGGCTCTGCGCTGTTTTCTCCTGCCATGGGGGAGCCTTTGCTCATGCGAGCAGCCATTGAACTGGGACCTTATCGGCACCCTGCCTCACTGGAAAGGACCCTTGCCATCTGCTCGGGTGCCTCATGGGGAAAAACCTGAGACTCCAACCCACTCCCCCTTCCCGGAGGGTGTGTCTCCCTGGCTGCATGTGGAAGCTGCTGGAGAGGAGCCCGGCCGCTGCTGCCCAGCCCTGCTGCTTTCTGCTGCTGCCTTGGGCTTTTTCGCTGCGCTTTAACCACCACCCCCTGCCTGCTGGGACACCCCATGGCCCCTGCAACAGCTGCGGAGTTTCTGCTACCTCTTGCTTGCTACCCCGGGTGAGCCCACCCTGCCGGTCCAGCCGCCGCTCCGAGGCTCCCGCTGCAGCCCATTTCGCCATGCAGCCCATCCACCATTACCGCGTGAGGGAGACGCGGCTGAGCTGGCGCCACAGCGCCCCCTGCAGCCGCGGGGGAATCACGGCGCCAGCAGCGCCCCTGCCGGCTGTGCCCGGAACTGCCCCAAGGGGGGAAGTGGCTGCGGGTTCCCGGTTCTGTCTGTCGTGCTGCCGGTGTGGTTGTTTGCTTGTCTTGTTATCCGCATTCAGGCTAGTAAAGAACAGCTATTCCTTTTCCCATATCTTTGCCTGAAATCCCCGTAGTTTCAAAGTTATAATAATTCAGAGGGAAAGGGGTCATATTCCCCGTTCCAAGGGAGGTTCCCGCCTCCTTTGGCCAACACCTGTCTTTCAAACCAAGTCAGGTGTGCACTAGCAGTGTCAGTGCCACTGTGGCATGATTGTAAGTGGCACAGGGCAGTTCATGGCCTCTTCCCAGAAAGGGCAGCCTGCTGCTGAAACCCTTCCAAATTCATGTCTTGTACGTTCCTTGACCAATGGAATAGAATCACAGGATGGTTTGGGTTGGAAGAGACCTTAAAGATCATGTAGTTTGAATCCCCTGCTATGGGCCTGGACACCTTCCATGAGACCAGGTTGGTCAAAGCCCCACCCAGCCTGATCACTTCCAGGGACGGATCATCCATGCAACACATTCTTGAGCAACGTGTACCCAGGAATTGTTTGGACATACATCTTGTGTCTCCAAAACACATGGCATGGTTTTGAAGTAAATTAAGGCTATTTATGGTACATAACAGCATATATCTAATTTCTTTGTATTTTTTTCAAAGGCCACCTAGTAGGTAATTCCTAGTCTTCAGCTGGTAAGGACTTCTTCCTTAGGGATTTCGGTTGCTGCAGGAGGATAGACACAACTTTGTGTCCTAATTCTCGTGTCCCAGGGGCTGGCTGGTACTTTGTCACCCAGCTGAAATTGGGATAAATGGCTTTCTGTGGGACTGCTATGATGAGTTCCAACATTTGTGTTAACTGGCTCCTCCCCACCCAGCTTCATAGAGTTGAGATTCCCTCTTCCTGGAGTGCAGTTTCAAGTGAGATGTTGTACAGTTCTACCATTCTAGAGGCCAGGGGATTAGAAGGAATACAATACATCCGCTCTGCTCCACAATCTTCCCCTCATTCTTCGACAGCTGTGGTTTTGAAATGATTACTGCTAATCCTAGCCAAGGTTCCATCATGCCAACATACACATATGTTTGTTTCACCTAGGGTGCCACCTGCATTATCTTTCCAAGTAGAAAATCTTCTTGCAACTCCTGTCTGACTTTGCTGCTGCATGGACTGATGTTGTGAAGATAAAGGGGGCTGTTCTATATGCCAGGCTTCTTCAAACTTCCCTTTCTCCCATCACATTTACTGTTTCAACAGATACTTTTCATGCATGTCCTATTATTCCACTGATTTCACTCTGCCTGATTGCTTGCACTATGGCTTCCTGAGACAAGTCTAAGCCGTGTTTTCTGCCTCAGTACGTGAGCAGAAATTTCGTAGGCCTACCTGGCTAAAAATAGCTTTCTTTTGTGCTCACACCATAAGCCTCTACTGGCAAGTCTGGCTGACTGGTCAGCCTGGTTACTATGTTTCTTAAATTGCCTCTGAATTTCAGATATTCTTATTTACATTATGTGTTCAAGTAGATGTTTCTCTGAGTAGCTGTTGTATTACTTTCCATTCTTCTGATGTTGAAAATGGTTTTTCCTCACTGCTGCTGATCAAAACAATTCCAGACTTTGAGCCATTTCTGTACTACATTAGTGATTACTCAGGAAGCTGTGTATATGTATTCTCAGGGCTGCCAGGGCTCCCAAGCATGTTCTAAAGGCCCTTACTTCTGCAAATTCATGGCAGCCTCTTCAGCATATAACTTGTCGTATGCTGGGGCTTTTTATAGCCTGAGGATTTCAGCTTTTGTGTTCATCTGCTGGCTTCAGGTTAATCAGTTCAGGTTGGGGAAAGAAAGATTACATGGTGCCCATTACTTAGTACTGTTTTGAAGGTTTTTCCTTTAATCAATATATCATCAATACTGTGGAAAAAATTCTCCAGAGGTGTTGCCTTGAACCTTTGTGGATGGTGCCATGGAAGATGGTAGGGCTGTGTTTCTACCCCCTAGCCAGTTCCAGATATATTGCACACCATTCCAGGTGAAGGCGGACTCAAAGCTAGTGTTTTGAAGGTTGCTTGGTGTCATACAAGGTAGTTTTAGTTTATTTTTCATTTTAAAAAAAATCATTCCTCTGTATGTTTGTAAGTTCTAGTCTGGGAAAGATTTCCCAGCTTGCTGCAGAAAATTTGTTGCTCCTTCCACAGGTACAGTTTTCACCTGTTGAAAATAAATGCAGTGATAGTCATCACAAATTCCTTTTAAACCGGTTTAGTCTCTGCATTTGGTGTGACTGTGAAGCCCAGAATAATAAGATCCAGAAGATTTTTTTTACAAAGAATTCCAAAAAGTCATAAGGCAGATTCCTGTGGAAGTCCAAGAACTTATTTCTTTGTGGTGTAAGGCCTGTTTACAATAGTGTTTCTAAATACTGAATAGATTTTTTTAAATGTAGAACAGTGCCTTTAAAATATATAGTTGACATGTCAAATGCAGGAGTAATTCAAACATGTTTTGGGAAAAAGATCATTTTGAAAGAAAGCATTTACATTTTAAGTCAGATCTGATCACACAGCATCATTGGCTGCATAACAAATGCATTTGGTTTACTCCGTGCACGTTTCAGTCACTTGTGAAGTGTCCACATGCTATAAACCTCTAAAAATGGCACCCTGAACAGTACTTGTAAAAGGAAGGCCTCTTGACTGGGGCAGTGGTTAGTTAAATGCAGATTTTAATTCTGCTCTACTTTTCTCGTAGCTTGCATCCTGTAAAACTCCCATTGGATCTCTTCTTGCTCCCAAATTTTTCACAGGAAATGGTATCCGTTTCTTGATGTGAGTAAAGTATCCACAAAGCTCATTTCAATCTGAGCCCAAGAGTTTTAATCCTGGTAATATCAAACTTTTTTTTTTTAGGATAGCAGTCGTTCTTTCATCGGTGAAAAGTTAAAATCAGTATACAAGTTAATCTTTCCATGAAATAGAAATTCTTTTTGATTAAACACCCATCAATTTAATTGGTAAAAATCTGATTTTAATTATAAAACTGTCTTTGCATGCTTTTTTGCTTAACCACAGAAAATTGTTGCACGTATATTTTCTGTTTGTGAAGAAATCTAACATTCTGAGGATTAACATAAAGTGCAAAATTTTTAAACTCTGATATTTCCAGGAAAGCAAATTCAAGAGATATTGGTAAGATTAGTGTTTTTATAACTGACACAAAAGTATTATACTCTAAACCTTCTGTTTCTGGAAGAAGTGCAGTTGGAGTATTTAGACTTATATTTTACCAAGGATTTTTTTGTTCCCTGTGATTTGGAGGAGAAGAGTAAGCTATGTGGAGAGGAAAGGAAGTAGTGATGATAGTAGCAGTAGTAGAAGTGAGATGTAAATAAAAAGTGAGGCTGTTGTGTTGGGTAGTATACAGTGTTTATTAGAGCTGATGCTATTGTTGGACAAACCAGGCAGCTCTAGAGTCACACAAGTCCTTGTTAAATTTAGAAACAAGAAATTTCAGGATATGCTTTGGGGGAGGGGCTTAGAGAAGCCTATACAGAAAGCTTTTAGATAAGGCTGTCTTTTTCTACATTTTATATCATTATCTTTCAATCTACTGATTCTTCCCTCACCTCTAGCTGTCTGTATTTTTTTTCTTCAACACCAGAAATGCCTTCCTGCCTACTCTGTGGTTCTCATTCCATCCTGGATGCCAGGCCTCTTGAAACTGGATCCCAAATTCAGTAGTTAGTTCACCATCTATTCCCTGCTCTCTTGCTCCCCAAATGTTGCAAATGGTTATTGAGACATCTCTTCTTCACCTCAGAGCTATCACTGCTTTTCTTAGCTAGCAAGTTTGCAATCTTATTTACAATATTCTTCTCCACTGTTCTCACAAAAACTTTCAGCTTTCCTTTTTTCTAATTTGGCCTTCTGTGAAGGTCAGCTTTTTTTCTTTGTGTACTAAGCAGAGATGTGGACCTTTTTTCCCCAAACTTCAGGCAAGACATTTGGTTCTGAAGCTTGTGATTGTAGTGAGCTGACAATCCTCTGCATCCAGTTTTCTCCCTTTCTCTCGCTCTCTCCTTCCTCTTGCCCGTCGCTGTTGCTTCTACTCCTATCCCTTGGGCATTGCCATTGTGTCTTTGTCACTGTCTCTATTGCCAGTCCTGTATCCTGGCACAGCTCCTTCAGCTTGAAATTCTATCCTGCATCCATTCCCATTGCTTTCCTATGGTGTTCTATGGAATGATTAAATTTCTAATAAATAAGTAAATTTATAGTGCAATCTGAAGTCTGGCATGTGTAATGGTAGCCTGCAAGCGATTAACACTGGAACGTAAAATGTAATTTGGTTTTAGGAGTTGATACAGAATCAAAGTGAAGATGATGAAAATAATTATTAGAGTGAACATGGGGAATTCTTATTAAAGGTTTTGTCTAAATATAACAGTAGTACTTTCACAAGATGCACTTGAACTGGATATGCTCACAGTTCCACTGTGAACGCATTCCAGCTGTTTTTCTGGGCTCATGAACACATTGAAACTACTAAGAACATAACCTTGGTACAAAAGAGAAAACCCCTTTTCTGTACTGAAGGATAGGAAGTTAAAAGGAAAACCTCTCAACCTTCTTTTAAATTAGAAACAAAACTTACATCATGTTTCTGGCTTGACATTTATTTGTGCCAACTCCTATGATTCAAATCATTGCAAACACTGTACTGAGTCTGGTTTCCTCAATCCACACCTTCCCCATAGGAAATCCTCATCATAAAACTCAAAGTCGTCTTCTTTCTTTTAGCACAAGAGGTTGTAGCTCGTTTCAAGTACACAGATTGAAAATCCTGAAGAGTCTTTTTAGCCATAACTGAACAAGCCACAATGAAAATAAAGAGTCTGGAAAAACAAAGTCAATTTTACTGTTCAGTTAATGTTTCTGGTTAGATTACAGATTTTCTTTGGACTTTACTATTACTGTACAAACTGTACTGAATTGTTAATAATTGTGGTGAGGAAGGTAAAAGAAACAAGTTGTGAAATTGTCATCTTACAAGTATCAGCAGACATAGGAGTTCTGCTTACTGTGAATCTTCGTTTCAGCGTGCTGCTATAAAAATAACAGTATTGATCTGGCTCTGTATGCATTGCAAGTGTATATTTCAAATAAATTTTATTTTAAAGAAGGAATTTATAAATGAAGATCCAAGTTCCATTAATTTGGTCAACATAAATTATAATTTAACTCTTTTTCCTTAATCAGAGCGAGCATTATTTACCAGTCCAACATTTGAGGTTTTGGGACCAATGCCTGTGCCAATTATTGCCCAATGAGCAACATGTAATTAAGGAATTTTGGTATTTTAGGCTTATAAAAAATGCACTACTGACATGTCTTATGCCAGGACAACTCCGAAAGTATCTGAATGCAAAGCAGGTGCGCAGTGCCTTCTTGATCTTGGTAAGATTTGAGAACAGGTTTTCCTAAGACTGCTTCAGAGCTCCTGATCCAACCCCACGACCACAGAGGCAGTGGAGATCGGAGGGGTCTTGGCCCATTGTGAGCCTCCCTAGAGGAACAGTGATTACACTGAGACCTGAGAAGAGGGGCAGGGGCACTCCCTGCCTGCTCCAGGGGGTGAAGGACAGGGCCGGCTTCAGCGTCTCTGTTGATGCAAGAGAAGGCAGTGGCAGCAGTGGCTCTGGGGCTGGCCTTGACAACATCAAGTAACGTCATGTTCAATGCACAGAGTGACCTCAGCATGGCTTAGGGTTGCTATGAGATGCCATGAGCTCCAGACCAGTTACCTAGAAGGGTGACAATTTCAGCATGCAGGAGGAGGAACTAAACAAGCTTCAAATAACTAAGGCAAGGCAATTTAATCAAACATCTGTGGCCTTTGTCTAGGGTATGCTACACAGGGATGCAGGCAAGCCCATGCTTCTGTCTGCCAGTTGTATGTTGCTTTAGTCCCTGAATTGACACAAAAGGTAACTTAGTAATAATTAAAATGCTCACTAATTTTACTAATGCATTTATGTTTAGTAAGGGCAAGTACATAGGTGAAATAGCGATAAGCAGTATATGATGCTTGCAGTCTTGAATTGTCGTCAGGCCCTCCTGAAATTACAGGTAAGAAAAAAATGAACAAAAAATCAAATAAATACATCCAGTGACTTTTGATTGCTTGCCATGTGGATTCAGTACCTTTGTTAAATTTTGCAAAACCCTTTTCCTCTCTTTCTACTTCCCATCCCAATGCCCCCAAAACTTGTCATATCTTGGTGAAAGTGCCACGCTTCCATCACCCAAATGTTCTAACAGCTCTTGTTAGTGTAGCTTAAGTTTCTGCAGACAAACTTCAGGAGACAAAGCAATCTATTTCTGTTCTCATTTGTAAAAAGAATCGCAGATAGACAGAGTGACTTATTTTATTTGTAGTTCTATGACTTTGTAGCACAAGGAGTATAGTCCAGTGGCTAGGATTGGCCCCTGTCAGAGAACCATAGGCTGCTGAAGCTGGGGGACATCTCTGGAGCCCTTCCAGTCCCACCCCCTGCTTCAGAAGGGTCAGCCACTGAAGGTTGCCCAGGACAGTGGTCAGCTGGGTTTTACTTATTTTGAACATGTGGAGGTGGTAGTCTCTGCAGGAAACAACTTTCCCCAAAGCCTGTGTTACAAACCAGTTTAACACAAAAGACCAAAGCAAACTAAGCCTCTCGAATAAAATGGATTGGACTCAGAACGGTTTGAAATATACCCAAAAAATGTGATTAAAACCAAATGAGGTTAGATGTTGGTGCCAAAACAATTTATATATTTTATTTAATAGTACAAGAGGCAAAAAGAAAGAGAAGTAGAAAAGTAGGTGAGTAGGTGTGTGTAGGGGGATGGGGGGACAGGGAGAGAGGGACAGGGCTTTGGCAAAGCACATCACCCTTCTGGGGGTCCCAGTGATGTCTCATTGCTCCCTTCCACCTTCCCTTCTTGGTGGTGAGGGTCCCCTGGCACCACACCACGCTGAACAGTGTGCAATCCTGTGGATTAATATATGTTTGGGCCAGGTGGGAGTGCCCACGTGCCTCTTAGGGGACTAGGTATGACACTGTCCCTTGCAGCACTGTGGATCTGTTGCATCATGTTGCAGTGCTCTGGTGCAGGGTCTGGGGACCCCTTGGGAGGGCCTTTGGTGGGCCATGACATCCCTGTGCTGTGGATATGCTTTTCCCTAGGTGAAGGGGACTGGGCCCCTCTGCACAGTGGAGGATGGGCATTCACTGCCTCTGACCAGAGGCTCTATCACCCTACACACCCCAAACCTCTCTTCCCCCCACCACCCTTTGGTGCGAGAGTCTGTTTGAGCAGATACCCTGGGCTGTGGCCTCCTCCCAGAAGATGTTAAGCTTGATCCCTCTTGAATGTATTTCTTCTCTCCCCAAACTTGAATTTACTTTATCTTATCCCCATCACGGAGCAGTTCAGGGCCTCAGTCAGAAGGCCTGTTTAGAGCGTGGTGGTCTTCTCTGCAGCTTTTGTAATACAGTTTTGCTATAATAGGCAGAGATCCTTCATGAAGATGTTTAAGCCATAAATTATAATATTCAGTTTCCAACAGCATGGAAAAATACTTCAGCTCTTTCCAAGCTGCCGTCAGTGGCAGTATCTTGGAAGCTCTTTTAATCTTAAGGAGAAGATCTGGGATCTGTGGATTTTCTGTTTGATGTTGTTTTGCCACTGAATGCTATGACCAAACATCCCAGCTGCAGTTTGGAAGGAAAGTGGTCACATCCATTGTGGACAAGAAGAATTACAAACTGTATGAAATAAACCAGACTGCAGGAGACAGTGCATCCCTGGTTGGGGTGTGTCATGTGTACATGTCATATATTTGATTTTATTCTCACTACTGGATTGAAGGGACTCACAGGAGTTCTTGGTTTTGCATAGTTCTCTTACACCCCTTCTTATAAGCAGCTCAGCATTTGGTAGGACTGTTGCCATCATGCTAATTTTCTAGCTTTGCAACTGACTCAGTTCTTCTGTGTGCTTTCTGCTGATTTAGAGTCATTCATTCTGTCCTCTTATTCCTATGTCAAACCCTCCTCTGGAAAACTCTGCTTATAGAGCATAAGAGCTCTAAGAGCTCCATTGTATTTTCCTACTGTATATAGCTTAAAGTGGCAACAAAAGTTGCCTAGTCCACGGGAAACTTTTAAGCAAGTAAAATTCCCCAAACTGTACTTGAAAATATGAGGCTTTTTTCTTTTCCAAATGCCTTGTTTTACCATGTTTTGTTGAAAAAAACCTCACATTACTAGTTATTCAAATAAAAAAATTTGAGTCAAAATACAGCCTTGTAGGCTTTTTAAAAATATTAAATTTCCATTTTTGAACAGAAGAAACAGTAATTCAAATATTAAGCAAGTCTAAAAACCCTTCACTAGCAGTCAGATCAGGAAAAGATTAGGCCACATAATTGCCTAACTTTTTATGTACTGTGTTTTCAAGAGGTGCAAATAAAGTAACTTTTCAGAGAAGCAGCTTTTGTATCACTGTACAAAAAATAGATATGATCATTACTAGGCTTGTCTTACATCTCTCTTTGAAGAAGAAATAAATATTTTCCTGGTTACAGCAGAGATCTAGCTGACTTTATTCCCATTGGCTACATTAGTGAATGCTCCAGATGTGCGGAAAGCAGAGACTCCCCCAGATGTAAAAAATTATCTTTTTTTTTTTTTTTTTGGCTGATTTACAGCTGTTATTCATGTTTGGGGCATATTTCTTTTAGGTAGGAAGGGGCTTCATTTGCTAAACAGAATTTTATGCAAAGTTTTTTGTTTTCTCTTGCTCTGCAGAGAAACCAAACTTGAAAAGCAGCATCGATGGGTGGGTACAGGGTTTGAAAAAATAGTGAGATTTAATTTTGTGAGACTTTGGGCAGAGCTAACTATAAGCTGCTGCTTAGCAGTGGGAGATCAGCATTGCCTGACACAGAGATCTTGTCTGCAAACCTCTGCACTGACTGAGAGGAAAGAGTACAGTTTTAAGTACCTCCAGTAGCTGCCTACCTGTGTGTTCTTTTCGTGTTCCAGGTTCTCCATTTAAAGTCTTTAGGGATACAGTCCTTACAGTAAGATATGGAGAAGACACCCTTCTCACAGATTTTTTATAATTAAACTACCCCTCTTGGTTTTGCCTGCATAGGACATTCAAGAAAACAATTGTCCGAATGTGAGCTGAGCAGTAGAAGTCTTCTATTGTAGGTAACTAATGCTGGTGGGGCAAAACCTGGATTGAAATCAAGTGCTAGTTAGCTTAAAAAACAATTGGAAGGGATGTAGTGTCTATGTTCTCTTATTCAAAGTATTTCTTGAACAAGTTCCAATGTGTTGGCCTTTTTGTGTTTTCTACAGGTTCTGGTATGGTTAGATGTTGAATATTTATTTCTACTCTTTGTGTTTTCAGTCCCCTGAGAAGAAGGAGCACAAGACACAGGATTATAAAATCCAGTTAGCCAGTTTTCATTCTGGAAGTTGGAGAAGCTCCTTTTTGCCTGATTGCCTGAGTGCTACCTTTGTGGCTACCAATATCCTTGTCTTGCCAGAGGGCTGCCAGACTTCATGTAGACTCTACAGACATGAAAGGCCTCTTTGAGCTCAGAATTTTTGCATAGGTCACAAAAATAAGGGGTTAAGGAGCAGAGCAGACAAAAGGTGGGCAGTTAGAGACCATATGAAATTTAACAAGAGCAAGTGCCAGATTCCATGCCTGGGACCGGATAACCCTGGTTCTGTGTACAAACTGGAGGACAGGAAACTGGAAAGCAACCTGCAGAAAGACCTGGGGGGTTGGGCTGTTGAACATGAGTCAACAGTCTGGCAGCCAAAAAGGACACTTGTGCCCTGGGGTGCATCAAGAACAACAGTGGTGGCTGCTCAAGGGAGGTGATTGTCCCACTCGATTCTGCTCAAGTCCTTGTGTGCAGTTTTAGATGTCTCAAAGCAATAAAGAGATCAGACTATTAGAGTGTGTCCAGAGGAGAGTGACCAAGATGGTGATAGGTCTCAAGGGTAGAACTTACTAGGAGTGTCTGAGGTCACTTGGTTTGCTCAGCCTGGAGAAGAAAAGGCTGAGGGGTGACCACACAACAGCCTACAGCATCTTCAAGGGGGGGGCAGCAGAGGGGCATGTGGTGTTCTCAACTCTCTGATTACCTCCAAAAGGACGTAAGGAAATGGAATGAAGCTGCCTCAGGGGAAGTACAGATTGGACATTAAGGAGAGAGTTCTTATCTGAGAGGGTGGTTGGTCACTGTAACAGATAGGAAGGAATTGGGCGTGGAACTAAGCCTGACAGTTCAAGGAATGTCTGGATGAGGCTTTTATTCATATAGTTTATTTATAGTTAGTCCTGTGAGGAGCACAGGATCTTTACAGGTCCCTTCTAACTGGAGATATTCTGTGATTGTAAGTCAGCCACTGATGGAGTAGCAGATAATGCCCAGCTGTGGGATGGAGACAAGACAATCACTGTCACCTGCTTCACAGGCCTACAGCTGGAAGACCTGTTGCAACATGCAGGCTCTGTGGGTACCCTGTGGTGTGCAAGGCCCTAGGGAGAGAAGGAGGGCAGGGAGCAGAAGAGCCCTGGCATTTTTAGGAAAACAAAGTTGAAGCAGTCTGTTGCTCAAGTCAGAAAGTTACTTTTGTGCTGATTCATCACAAGTCTCCTTTCTTGGTGTGTCGCTGTACATGTAACTAATGGAGGAACTTTCCTAAGTCCCTGTTGCCTTCTGCAGTGGAATGTGAATATGACCAATCTAATACTGTAGCAGGAGGTATCTGAGAGCAGTGACAGGTCTTTGCAAAGGTCTTTACATTTTTACTTGCTTACTTGGATCTCTTGAATAACCTCTAGTTCTTCAACTGTTCAAACCCTATGTTTGCTCTTTTTGTTTTACCTACAGTTTTCACCTCAGCTAACACAAACAGTGTTGGTTACTAGAGATGGCCTGCTGAAGATCTGTCTCTTGAGCTTGGCAGTCAGTAATCTCAGCCTAAATCATTTCTCTGTGAAGCTCATGTGCAAAATCCCTTAAAATGGCAATATCACTGTTAGACTACCAAACTCTGATCAGGTCCTGTCTTAGGCATACTTGCCAGAGGACTGTAGCCTGAGGGATGTATGCACTTGAGAACACAAGCAAACTAGAATTCAGGTTTGAGGAACAGCTATGCAAATGCCTGTTAAAATTTCTTATTAATGCTTTGACCTTTTTTTGCCTGTCAATATGGACGTTTCCTGGTGTAGTCTAACCAAAGGAGTAACTTCAGGAGTAACTTCAGAATTAACTTGCATTTGTGTCTCAGCACCTGCTAACTTTACAGAGGTTTATAAAATTGTATTGCAAGATGATGTAGACTTCAGATAAATGACCTGCAAATATTTTGCATTCTGTGAGATAGTTTCTTCTGATCTAACAGAGCTTGTGGTCTCCACCTGAAAAAGGAACACTAAGTAAAATATCTTCTTGCTTTCTATTCAAGATCTATACCTACTTATTTTATCCAGGAGATTTTAAATGTGCTTTGTTCATGCATCACAATAAATCCATAATCACCTCTGTTTCCATGGAAGGACTTGTCACAGACCAGGCAGGCCTGTCTCCTTACTTGGCTGTGAACAAGGTGGTTTTAGTTCAAATGTTACAGCAGTAGGGGAATCACTTCTTATGCTTCAGATTTAAGTTTCTGCTGTAGCAGTTCAGTTGGCCAGAGGGCACATTTTTTTGTGTTCGATTCCAGTTGCTTCCCTATTACAAAAAAAAAAAAAAAAGGTATCTTACTCTCCTTTCTTTTATTGAAAAAAGGCATTATTAATGCTGTTATCTGAGAGGGAAAAGGGATTTAAATTTTGACCTCAGTTATGGCAAAAGATGTCACCAGGTATATAAGCATCCATCATTCCTGGTATTAGACTCATGACTTGTCTTAACTTGATCTGTCATGTAAGTGAAAGGTGCATTCTGCTTCTGGTTTGATTTTGTTGTTTGTTTTGATTCCTCTCTTCAGACTTTGCAGTAGCTGGTTCTGATGCCTCTTTGGTGGTTACATTCTTAGAGGAAAAGCCAGACACATAATGCTTTATGCAGGTATCTTCTGAGTTAAGGTAGTTTCTGTCTGGAAATAACTTTTGCTCTGGCTGGCTTGATACTCAGCAGGTAGAAAAAGTCTTCCAGCTTTTATGAGGTTGAAGCAGTATATACTATTTGGATGTCTTTTTCTTGAATAGCTGAAATCTATTTTCAGGCCTTTTTCTTATTCCATGCTTCAGTGAAAGTAGGTATAATGAAAAATTAGAAACATCCCAAGCAGTTGTTTTAGCTATCCACTTACCTTATGAGCCTCTGTTGCTGCGATCACACCACTACATTCGTGCTGTGAAACCAGTTTGTGTCATGTATGTCTTGACTTGGTGTGTTTGCAGTTGGCTGGGTAAGCAGCAGTAGCTCTAGCAACCAATTTAATACAGCAAGAGACAGTGTTCTTTTCCTAAGGGCTGAAAACAGAATCTAATCTCCCTGGAGTGGAGACCCCATAGCAGTGCCAGCTGCATTTAGCTGTGTTTTAGGAAGTTGAAAAGATGACTCAAGATCATATGTGCTAATATCTTAACCACCTCCATACTGCGAACTCTAGTTAGGGGGAGAGATAAGTCTCATAAACCCATGAAAATTAATCTTTAATGCCAAGATAGTAACTCCATTACATAATAACTTTCATAATGGCCTTTGTGCTCCAAGGCTCTTCTTCAGACTTGAATCTTTTGTTCAAGAATCTCCATGTTCTCATGCATTGGAGATGCCCCCAGCTTATTTTGTGGTTCAGTGGAAAGAAGGGTGGGAAAGAATGTGCTGTGGATGGCAGTAAGAAAGCATGCAGTAGCAGTGGCAAGAATAAAGTGTGTTATTGGCTGCAGGAGTGTATGTTCCAACTCTTCAGGTAATTTGTATAGAGTGAATTTTTAGTGTGGTTCCTTTGTTTTTCTGAAAAGACATATGGATAGTGACCTGGAGAAATAGAGAAGAATGTCTGTCTTCAACCCTGACTCAAAATATTGGTCTAAATTGACTCAGGAAGCAGAAAATATACCTCAAGATTGATCACAGACATGTTTATGACTTTATTAAATGTTGGGTTTGAGTAAGAAAAAGCAGTGTCCTTACTGTTTATTTTATCTTCTACAGGCCAAGATGACTTCTTAGAAGATGCACTTTTTGGAGGTAGGCAGGAAAATTGTGGCTCTTTTGACTTATTTATTTCTAAGTATTACTGCATGACCAAGCATGACAACTTTACCACATATGGTTTGTTTAAATCTCAGTGGAACGATTCAGCCATGTGTTTGTCAAGATGTTGACCACTAGAACTTAAATTCATCTTTTGAAGACTTAAAGATTTCTCTTTGAGGCAAAATTGTCTTGCTGTATAGATTTAATCTTGTGCATTTTGTTGTATAGACATGTACTTACATTTGTCCTTTTTCCTTCATGTAGCTTCTGAACACTGTCTTAAATAGTATTTATTTTTTTTTTCCCCTAACCATACCTGATAGGAAGTACAAAGAAGCCTCTTGTAACTCAGAAGACACCATCATTTCAACCAGGTGAGATCTAATCAGCTTGTAATGCCTTTTACTGTAAAATCAAGTCTAGTGATTTGAGATCCTGAATTTTTCAATTTAGTGGCACACAGGATTGTGATATTTCTATAAAAGAAAGCAGTTCCTTAGCAGCAAAAGGATTTCTTCATTTTGGAATCTGCTCTCAGAAATGTGTTTTGTGATTTCACAAGCTTAAAGACCCTGCAAAAATCCCTTCCACTGGCTTTCAGTCTACATGTTTGGAGCTTGCTCACTTTGAGCTGGCCCTTGACAGGTCTCATCATCTCCAAAAGCAGCAAGTCACTTGGCAGGCAATGCCTGGTAACTTTGTGGGGCTTTTCTGCTAGTCACTGATGAGTGAGCATCTCTTTCATTTGTGGAGAAAACATTGTGAGGTCCATTTTGTTTAAAAAGTAGTCTACGACTACTTCAGGTTTTGCATTGCATTTAAAACTTCCCTTCTTTCTTTGTAGATGATTTTGACTTGTCCCATGCTCTTCATCCTGGTAAGTATCATATTTTCCTGGATACTGCTCAAATGTACCTGGTGCAATGTCTATCCATCCTTTTTGACCTAAGTATAGTAAGGCACTGAGTTGATTAAGGTAGCAGACTGTCAATAAAAATAACTGCAGTCTAGTTATGTTTGTTAATCTTAAGGTTCTGGATCACCAAAACTGTAGGAATTTCAATAATTTCTTAGCCAGCTTCTACTTGTTTCATTGCTGTTTTTTCACTAGATGGCACTAACTCCATAAACCATTACTTATGGAAGTAAATGTTAATTCCAAAGTAATCTCTTTCATTCCAGGAAGTATTTTTAGTAGCATAAGGAAACATTAATCTGCTATAAATAATTAGAAAGTACTCTTTCTAATATGAAGGTTGTGACAAAACTGTACAGAAATAATTTCTAAGATCTCTTATTTTCCTATTTTGTGGCAAACCAAATGAAATATCATTGTGGGGATCGTGTGTCTAGTTCTATTCTGTGTACTTTGTATATTTTTGAGGTGAGGTATGAAGCTTTATATTTGGTTAAAACCTGGCAATTTTAAAAGAGAAAACAACCAAGTAATCTGTATCTGGTGGAAAAATTTAAAGAAACTCAGCCTTTGAAATCAGATGTGCAAACTAAAATGCTACATAAGACTTAATGAGTTTTTCTGTGTATGTTCCATCCTAGTAAGGATCTGACATGCTGATTAATGTATCAGGAAAACTCTCATTGGCATTAAAACATAGTATTTAGCTAAAATAACCAAAGAAATACAGCATTAGGTAATGAAAGGAAAATGACATGGGGAAGTTTTGATATAATATTTTAGGTCAGATCATCTTTCAAGGTCACTCCATGCTCTGCTTTTGTTTTTTTCACATTTGTTATTTTGCTCAATTTATTCTAACTCTTATTTGTCTACAGATGATCCCAAGCCACATCCTCCTGCGAATCCTAGAGACACTGGTAAGACTGATCTAACAGGAATTTCTGAACAGTAAAAGAGTATTTGTTAATCTCTCCTAGTCCCTTTGAACATTAATGTATTGTAGTGTGGTTTTGTTATCTTAACATTTTCTTTTTTTTTTTTTTTTTTTCCTAAATCTCTCTTCTGTGATTAGATAATCCCAAGCAAGATCAACCTAAAGGCTCTGGTAAGGCTTCTAACACAAACTCCTGGTTTTACTGTCTCAGTTACAATTCTAATAATTGATCCTCGTTAATTGCTTGCTATGTATGTCAGGTGTGGCATACATCAAACACTGAAGATTGAGAAAAAGTTGTCTTGCAAATAAGCTTTGCACCAGACTTAAAATTCCATAACAAACCTGTTGAGTCACTTTCACTTAAAAACAGGGTGATGTGGGGAAGAGGCAGGATAGGACAGTGTGCATGTGTGCTTGGGGCAATGCTGTTCTTGGCTGCCTGTGTTGAAGCACCCATGTATTGGACTGAGTTCTTTCTTCTTTATAAACTGAATCCCTTCTAGTCATGCTCAAAAGTAAGCAGCAACTGCCTATGATCTTTATTCTTAAAGGATCTAAATTAAAGGTAAAGCTCCAAGTTAAAGGGTTGCTTCTTTTTTTTTATTTAAAGGCCCCATCAAGAAATACAACTATTTGTGTTTGAAAGATAGGTTTAAAATACATATCCTTCCCTGCCTGTTCTGCTTTAGAGTTACTCTCTGCCTAACCCAGAACAAAACAGATTCAGATGGAAGCAGGTGTGATGATGCCATTATTCACAAACATGGTGGTAAAGAGCCCTGGAATGCAAGCCTCAGTTCTTGTTCTTTCAACTGTCTGATTTGCATCAGATTGAATTTGATTATTGCATACCTCAGTACAGTACTTTTGGCACCCAACTAAAACATCCTCTTGATGCAATACTTTTAGTTTTTCTGCCTGAAACACATTTGCTTTGGGTAAAAATTTGGCAGCAGAGGGAAGGAGGAGGAGGTGCCATGAGGGGGACAGGAAGGCTCCATGAGGTAGGGTTCACTGGAAATGGAGAGGGACTACTTCAATGTCCTGCAATAAATCAGAGAATTACATTTGGACTATTTGCGACTTAGAGACCCACCTCTGAAGAATCATTCCCAGTTGCAGCCTTGAAAGTAAATGGTCCTTTTCTGCCCACATTCTTTCTTTGCTTTTGCAGGACAGTGAGATTTGGGCTATTAGAATCAAGGAGCTTATAGGGCTCCTTGCTTGCTTAGCCTGATTTGTGCAGTACTACCTGCTCTTGGACACTGACTTCTCTTCAGGAAGTCCAGAGAAAGGAGTGCTGGTGTCAAACTACGTTGTGCTGAGTTGAAGGGACTTGACATTGTGAGGGCTTTTAAAAGTTTAAATGTTGTGAGCTCAGCTCTGATGCTGAGCCTAAAACCACCACAAATTCAGTTGAATGATCTTGGGAAAACTTCCATGTTTTTATATGCCTTGGTGTGTCTTATTCAATGTGGTAATGTTATTTGCATTATTTTATAGACAAATTTGATGATTCAGATCTCTGGGATGGCAATCTCCCAAGAGGAGGAAGTGATGGCAGTGGCAGCAATGGTAAGATAGCAGGTTGTGCTTCCTATTTGCACTGTGGCTACCTGAGCTTTTGATGAAAGCTTGCTCACAAGCTGGTTAGACATGCTCTTAATTTGCAATGCATTTGATTCTGGTATCTGAAACCTAAGAGCATACTTTCGAGTTCAAATGTAACATGTTCTGTCTCTGCCAAATAAAAGCCCCAAATATTTAAGGAGTAAAACTGGTCTAGAGCAAAAATTTTCAGTGACTTTTTACTGTTATACTGAGAGATGGCTTCTAAAACTGAAATGTGAATGCAGTACTTATTTCAAAATTCACCATGAATATAGTTTTTTAAGGTCATCCAAGTCCTATTTTTGATCTTCTATGATATATTCTCAATTTCTTCTAGTTCTTGTAGTTAGGAATCCTAGGAGTGGGCCAGAAGAGGGTCCACCTTATGTTCTCAGAGATTTCCTTTGTCCCACAGGATGAACTGATCTTTACACTTCCAAGTGATCCTTAGTCTTCACTTTACTGTGGTGGTGGTGAGGCAGGTGAGAGGTGAGGAGGTGAGAATTTTTGGATGCTCCATCCCTGGAAGTGTTCAAGACCAGGCTGGATGGAGCTCTGAGCAATCTGGTTTAGTGGGAGATTTGAAGCTCGGTGATTGCTAAAGTCCCTAAGGTCACCCCTATCACCTCCATATGATTCTATACTCTGAGCAATATAAAACCATTTCATAGCTTGCCAAACTTTTTTGGTAATTTGCTATGTCTAATTGGTGAGTTACTGCAATTTTACTATTTCCAGATCAGAATTAGTTTAAGTATCTTGATGGGGTTTGGGATGTGCTGATGACTTCTCTGGAGAGTTGTCCTAGGTAGAGACTACTGATGCCACTTCTTTGAGTAGCTTTCTCCTTCCAAGGTTGCTTTGAGGCAGTACTTGAAAATTGGAATGGGAAAGAAACATCTGTGGAGACTTGTGTGGTGGTTTCATCTGCACAGGTTCCTGCCTCAGTGGTACGAATTACACAGTGACAAATAGACTTAGTACTTGTAGAACTTCTGGCTTGCCTGTGAAGAGAATTGCAAAGGTATTTAGTAGATGATGCTGGGATTTTAGGAAAAGATAGTTGGTTCCGTGGAAATACAGCTGAATGTTACTCTAAAATTTTATGAGTTCTCTGTGGTGGTGCACAGGCTTATTAAACCAGATTTCATAAATGTTATGAGCTCGTTTTATAGAAGTGCTGAGCACTCAAGGCTGGAGTTGGCACCGCTCTGAACCATGCTTTGAAAACAGAAAGTTTCAGCGCCAGTTTAGCACTGTATGGATATAATAGATGGTTTGTAATTTTGCATAATTAATTGATAAAATGTTTGTCAATTATGATATGAGTGTTCTTTAGACATATAAAATGTAAACTCTCCATTCATTTTTACAGAACGGAAGGGCCCAACTCCAAAAGCTGGCGAAGAAGGCGAGGGTAAATGAATTTGTATGTATGATGATGTTTGAATGTATGAAGCTTGTTTGCTCAGGGTTTCTGATTGCTAATCTTCTGCTAGAATGGTCACTACTGGGAGTGGGTTACAATTAAAAAGCTTTTGTGCAATCTGGAATTCTTATTTTTAAGCTCTGCTTCCACAGTCCTTGAACATTTCTGTGTTACAAGTGACTCCTCAGTGTTAAGGTCTCAGAGATGCTGGTGCAGTGACTGCGTGCATACAAAGTAGATATGGCTATGAAAGTGTTGCTTTTTCAATTAGTGGAACTTAGAACAGGCATGCTTAAGTTCCTTAACAATGGGCATTGCTAAGAAATCAGTTATAAAATGAGGGGATGCACTTGTCATTATGGACAGAGTTGATTATTACATTTTAATGTAATTTCAGTTTAATGGTTTTTGGAAGTGTTCATGGGGTTTACTTTGAGACAATACTTTGACGTGACTTTCTGTTCTGAAAAATGTTTACAAACATCTCTGTTTTTCTCAGCTTCTCAGGGAGCAATAGCTGGAATTGTAAGTGCTGTGGCTGCTACTGTAGTTGGATCGGTAGCTAGTTTCATTGCTTACCAGAAGAAGAAACTCTGTTTCAAGCAAAGCGGTAAGAATTCCAAATTAGTTTTGTTTCCTACTGTCTAAAGAGAGGCATTTTTGTATTTATATGTGGACTATAAATTGATCCTATGCATAAGGTAGTTGTGAATAAGCCCAGTGAATTTATGTTCACGGGGAGTAACCTTTCCTACTAGTCATCTAAGACTGACGAATTCCTTGCCCAAAAACTAGAGTTTCAAAACCAGGAGGACTTAAAGCTTTACATTTCTTAAAATAAAAGCACTTCTGGCTAAAAATAAGCAGGAGAGACTGCAAAAAGTACTTTTAAAGGAGAATCAAGTGAAGGTGGGGGATTAGAGACTTTTTCATGTTGAAAAATACTTTGTAGTTTCTAATTTTGTAAATTTTGCCTTTGTGTCTTCATCAGATGCTTGCCTACTTACTAGTTTTATGACAGCTTATGCCAGTGTTCATCCCCAAATTATTCTTCTGCAGTCATCTATTGCTTGCTTCCTTTCCACCCAAATAAGATATAACTTGGATCAGAAAGAACTTTGGGAGTACTGTGGGTGATAGGAGGGCAGAAGCTTTGGTTTTGTCTCTTTCAGTCTTTCTGACTGTTTAGTGAATGGATTCACTAAAGGCACTGCTGTTTTGTAATTTGGGAAGTTTGGAAACCTAAAAACATCTCTACTATGTATGTTAAAATTAATGTGCAGACAAAACAAGGCAACTCAACCATTATCAGTAGCTCATTTTCTTCACTGCTGTTTCTTTTCTCAAATTATCTCTGTTTATCAAGAACCTCAAATGTAAGAGAATTTGAATGCTCAATATCTG